>CM021109.1:120079641-120386696 GCA_007115665.2 Sequoiadendron giganteum | reverse complement strand
AACCTTATGATCTCCACATGGTATTGTATCCCTTAATCCCATGAAATCTGAGAGCGCCTCATCATTTTTGAATGTGTCCAAAATCAGTGGTCCTTGTTGGTCGTAGTCGATGAGTTGGGGGTAGACCAAGTTTATTTCATGGGTTGGTGGTCCACCTCAAAAGACAAGGTGCTAATCATGAGGAGGGAGGAATATTCGAAAAGCATGGGTAAGAAGGTTATGGTATCCTCATCATCACTACTACTACATAAATCGATGATATCAAAGGTGAAGTTATCTAAGGGCAAACCTATAGATACTGGTTGCTGAAGAGCAGCTACTATTAACTGAGGGGGAGTCTTGACTGCTCTAATTGGGGGACTTTAGCCGCGTATGGTTACACTCAAAGGGGTACACCCAAGGCAAAAAAATTTCATTTGTCTCTCAACAATGATGGGTTCCAATCGGTCATTGTTGTTCTTTCCAAGGCTTTCATTTCTATTGTAGCCCATACCAAGCATTATTTGTGGCCCCTTGCTTCTCTCATCCATGGGAAGATTAGGTGTGGGCCTTTCATCTTGGTATAGTGAGCTTGAGATGTCTCTTTCATCCATGGTTTCTTGACTTAGATCCCCCCAACATCAGAATCTAGAAGGGTCTTCCCTGAAAGTTTGTGAGGGTGTTTCAACTAGTTGAGGTCATCCACATGTCTTAGGAGATTGAGGTAACTCTCCTATGACAAAATTTTTTTTGTTCATTTTATACTCTCCACACCTATTGTCTTGGATCATGAGCTTGATGTCAGATATCTCAGGGATGGAGGGTGTCATTTTCCTAGAAGTGGAGGCAATGTTGAATGGGTCCATATATGAAGTTGAGGGGCCTTCATCATTCTTTGGGACTTGGGGGACTTTATAGAATTTGGCTTCCAGATTCTTGTAGTAGGCAAAAGGTTTAGGATCACCATGAATTGTGACCTCTTCATTTTGGTATGAAAACTTGACGCATTGATGGAATGTCGATGCAACTGCGTATATCTCATGGATCCATGGGTGCCCCAGGAGGATATTGTAAGGAAGGTCAAGGTAAAGCACTTGACATATAGTTTCCATAATAGCTAGCTCTACTCGAATAGGGAGTTGAATAGTGCTCTGAGACACTCTTTCTTGATCGTTATAAGCCTTGATTGTTATACTTTTACATTTTTTCAATGGAATCTTCAGAGATTCCCAAATTCTTTATGAGATTTAGTGAAAAAATTTTGAGGCTTGCACCTCCATCCACCAAGACCCTTTTTACCTTACTTTTGTGAACCAAGACTTCAAGGTGTAATGCACTGTTGTGAGATGGCTGGGCGGGGCAGTCCTGATTGGAAAGGGTGAGGAGATTCAGAGTGTTGATGTTACTAAACATAGCTTGGAATTGCTTCATATCAAGGTTGGTGGAGATAGTGTATGAATCCAATGCTTTATCAAGGATTTTCCTATGGGTGGCAGAAATTTTCAGCAACTCCGTGATAGAGATTTGAGCAGGGGTTCTTTTTAATTGGTCAAGGATGTTATAGCCATTAGGGAAGAATTTATGGTTTGCAGTGGGGGTCTTAGATGGCTACAATTCCCCAAGCATGGTGACCTTGCCACCGCATGTGGTGACTCCACAATCAGCATTGGCTCCCTTGATACTAACAATAATGACCAATTCATCAAGGCATGTGACAACTCCTTCGTATACATTGTTCACTTTGCAAAAAAAATTCTTACCTTTATTATTTTCTTAATTGTGGTTGGGCATAAAATTCATCTATATTTTTTAGATCTTGGTTTGGTTACTAGCCAGTTGCTCAACATTTATGATTTTGTCATCGATTAGATCATGCATGACATTCTTAAACTTTATGTAGTTGGCGGTCGTATGCCCCTTGAGCTTGTGATAATTGCAAAGGAAATTTTGGTTGTACCAGGGTGGCTTCACCTAGGGTTCTTGGTAATTATCATGAGTGGGGACCTTGATGAGGTTCTCATTTACCAATTTTTTCATGATGGATTCAATTGACTCCCCTAGGGATGTGAATTTCTACTTGGGGGGATACTTGTTTTGCAGAGGTGGTCCTCCTTGATTATTGAGATTATTGATTTGATTATGGGGTGATTTTTGGTTTACCACATTTTCTTGCATGTTATTGAGATTATTTTTCTGTAGTTGATGATGATGCATTTGATTATTTTTCTTTGGAGCACTGATGACAACCTTATCATCAACCACTCAATTGTTGGTGACATTCGTATTCTTTTCCCACGTGTGAGGTTTTTTATTGTAACTAGTAGATGGGTGACTATCCTGATGTTCAATAGAGGTAGTCATTCCCCCTTGTGTTATAAGGGCCCTTTTGATGTTGACCACCTTGGAGATTAATTGGTCGTATGTGGTGATGCATTGCATCTTTAGATAAAATTCCAAGGTCTTGTCCAGATTAGCAATGATGGTGCAAACCTATTGTTCCTATGGCATGGCCCATTTTCTCCAATTGGCCTTGGATCGCCATCGTTGTAGGAAGGAGGTGAATGATTCCCCCTTTCCTTGTTTGAGTGCCAATAATTCCTCTATACTAACATCCGTGCAAATGTTGAATGCGTAATTCTGGAGGAATGCATCTTTGATTTCTTGGAATGTTCTGATGCCAGTAGGCAGATGAGAGAATCACTCCATGGTGGCACCAACTAGGCTTTGAGGAAACAACCGCATTAGATATGTGTCATTGTATGTGACTTCCATACAATGTACCTAGAACTCACTGATGTGATCTTTAGGGTTTCCTATCCCACAATATTTGTCAATTTTGGGAATTTTGAATCCCTTTGGGAATAGTACCATTGCTAAGCTTCTGTTGAAAGGATAGGGACACAAATTTCTAGGTGTGGTTGTTGTTTTTCCCGATTGAAGATCAAGCCCTTGCTATGAGAGCAGTTTGATTTGTGATGTTACATCATCTTGTAGATCAGGAGGTGGGGTGAACATGTTTTGAGGTGTTGGATTAACAGGTGGGATGTTGGTGGGAGTTTTCTTCAAGTTTTGCTAAGCGAGTAATGCCTACATTTTCTATTGAGTCAACAACGCTTGTTGTTGGTCGTGTTGCTGCTGTGCCAACAATGCCTTTTTTTGGGCTTGTTTTTGTTGTGCCAACAACGCTTGTTGTTGGGCTTGTTGTTGAGTTGCTTCTTGTTGTATTTGATAATCTTGCAAGGCTTGTTCATACACTTCTTGCTAGGCTACTTTTAATTGTGCTCATGCTTACGCTTGTTGGGCTAGATATTGGGCTCGGGCTTGAGCATGTGCTTGTTGGACTGCATGTGTGATTTGAGCAACTTGTGTGGCTTGTGCAGCTTGAGCTGCTTGAGCAGCTTGCGCAGCTTGGGTGACTTGAGCTGCTTGAGCAGTTTGAGTTGCTTGAGTAGCCTGAGTTGCTTGTTTTTGTTGTAATAAAGCTTGGGATTGAGTAGCCTGTTGTTCCTATTGCACTTGTTGCACTGCTAAGTATGCTTGTGCTTGTTGAGTAGCTTGTTGTGCAGCTTGTGTGGTTTTGGAGTGCCTTTTGAGGGGTGGTTTTTCAAGCAGCTTGCAATGCGATGGTGAATGAATTTTCTGTGTTGTGTTTTGGCGGTGGATTGGGAAGGGTGTGGACCGTTGTGATGAGCAGAACGATCATGTTGATAATCGGGGTTTGAGTTGTGGACTGTGTGGTTGAGATGCTTGGTCCTTGAGACACTTGAGGAATGGTGGATGTGTTGACCGATGGGGTTTCTTGGATGGTTGCTATCTATTGTTGTGATATCAATGGCACAGTGGGAGGATTTTTTATGATGCTTTGGTTTGATTGATTTATGGCTAGTAGAGGAGGAAGACCAAACCCAAGGGGTGTTGTGGATGTAAATGGTAGAGGTGGAAATGGTGGAAAGATAGGTGGCGCATTCCCTTGAAGTGATGATGATGGATCAAAGATTCCTTCGGCTCTAAACATATCACCTTCTCCTTATGAGGTAGGGAGAGAGTTTTGTGTGTCCAGAGGATAATTTGGTGTTGCATGATAAGAGGTTGGGTTGGTAGAATCATGGAATGTGAGAGGGACATATGGGTGTAAAGGATTTAGCAAGATGGATTGATCCGATGTGATATTTTCATTCAAATTCCAATTTCTCACAAGGGGATGTCTTTGGAGTTCTTGAAGCATTGTACTTCCCTTATTAACAATTGGCAGGGTTGAAGCAATGGATGTTATGATTTGTGGGATGTCTTGAGTGATGCTTTGAAAAGGAAGCGTGGATGAGTTTGAGGGAATGATCCCAAGAGGTCTTTCCACAGTAGTGCTTACGTCAAAATTGGAAGGGAGTTTAGCCCCTTCTTTTGCTAACTCAAGCGTGTATTGGGAGGGATATAACCTCATCATAACATTGAAAATTCGATGATTTTTGGGATTTTGCACCATATCTAGGATTTCATCTTGTGTCATCCCTAAGATGTTGTCGGTGATGTCCTCTACTTGACCATCTTCGTGAGGATTTTGTGATGATAGAGGGAAATTTCTTGGAGGATTGCTTGATCCAACAAGATTTATTTCAGGAACAGTTTGGCTTAGGTCACTTGAAGTTGATGTTTCCTTGGTGATTTCCATATTCTTCTTGTGTTGAGATCTTGTTTGCACCATAAAATAGAGATCAATTAATCTAACTTTAGGTACAAAAAGAGAAGAACTAGGATACATTAAGGATCAAAGTGATGATGAAAGATGGATGATGGATGATACGGATGATGAAAACTCTTGAAGAACCTTGAGGGAGATGCTAAAATTTAGGGCTGGATTTGATTTGATTTTGGTTGATTTGGATAATGAAATTATAAACTCTAGGAGGGTGTGTTGTCCTAGAGTAAATTTGTACACAAGAGGATAATTTGACTAAGTGTGTTAAGTCAAACAAAGTGATTTTGAATAATAAACTCTTAGACCCCAAGATGTTAAATTTTATCAAGAGGTAAATTTATTCACAAGGATTGATAATTTGGTCAAATATGTGGAGAAGGATCCATCTAAATATATCTAACCAAACAAGATGATTTTGGTTTTGCCTAGAAGTTTAGCATAAATGATGTTTTCAAAGTTTCGAATAGTTTGTTGGTGAGATTATTTTTGGATTCAATGTTTGAGGGATGGGTGAGAGTGATGATTTTGATCCTAGAATTGACCTAGATAAAAATCCTTCTTACAAGACCTCAGTTTTGAAGAACATGCCATACTTCCTATGTGAGAAAAGAAAACGTTTGAAAGAGATTAGGATTTTGCTGATAATAAAAATCATACAAGTTAGGGTTCTTTCTTGAAGCTTTCTTGTAGAAGTTGTAAACCAACCTTTCTCTTACCTCATGAAGCCTTGAAATACGCTCTTCATGGGATTTTGGACTAAGAATTTTGAACCTTGGTTTCTGGATTTTGATTTTGTGGGAAATCATTTGAAAGAGCACATGCGTGGGGTTCAATTGTTGTTTATTTTTCTTAATGAGTTCTTTTTACCACAAACAAATTTTGATTAAAGTTTCAAACTAGATGTCAAGTGTCTTAATTTCTTCTTATCCCACAAAGTCCATTATGTGGAAAATCAAGGAAATTAAGGAAAAAAAATAGTATTATTGATTTTAGTGAAAAAAAATGATGATTAAACCCAAATACTTAGAAACCTCTAAGGATAGAATCCCTAGGGTAAGCAAGAGCACTTGGATTTTCCAAAGATATTTGTTTCCTCCAAGGGTTTGAAACTTTGATGCATAATCCTAGGATGAAAAGACAATATTTCTTTGGATTCCCACTTGGATTTTACTCCAGCTGTGCATATTCAGTGGAGATGACTAGATGATTGACCACATAGGCTCCCCCTTATAGTGCACTCACTTCTCGAGTCAGCTAAGCATCAGTACCCATGAATCTCCCATGGCATACTTTTCATCTCTACAATAGAACTACATGTTACGTGGGGCAACTTCAAAGGGCGTGACCTTTTGCACCAATAAATAGTTAAGGATATTGGCCTTTGCTAAAAAAGGGTTATAATGTGAGCATTCCATTCGTGGGGTACTATCCATGCAAGGAGAGACCATTTTTTCCCTTCTCGTGAGAATAATCCTCGTGATTATCAAACTTTCCTCCAGAATCCACACTTATATACTAGTTGGAAGTTGCTTGTACTTAGCATGTTCTCGGTTGGGTCATTCCCTAGGGTGATTAATTTTTCCCACCAGGTAGGCCCTCTAAGATAAACAAAAGTGAGTAAGTATATCCCATAGTTCGATCAACCTTCATTGAAAAACAAAGGGAGAACACTCGCAAGATTGGTTCAATTTTTTAATCCCAAATGAAATGTGAAGGCAATCACTTACGTAACTTAATTTCACCAAAAGGCCTTTTGATTCTCAAGATCGCTATAAAGCGTGAGAGAAGAGCATGCTTTCTTTTAGTGATATTACTTTGGGTAAGTAATTACAAAACAAAGAAGCACTTGTTCATTTTAAGTCCACAAGTCAATGATTTGATTCTTTTTAGTGCACCAAAATGAAATATGGAATTTCCATTTGTCAATTGTTAATCCTCAAACCAAATCTAGTGTGTTTGTTCTAAAGTTTTTAACCCTTTGTTGTAAAATTGGAAGCTTTTGTAATGTTATTTTTAGAGCCCAAAAGAAACTTTAGTGAGCCTAAAAGCATAAAGGCAATCAAATCCTTAGGAAGAGATTATAAGTTCTCCCAAAGTGTTTAAAAACACTTAATACAACAAGACAATATATGTCATAGTGAAAGATTCTTCTTTGTCTCCCCCCCTTGCCTCAACCTTCAAAAATGATTAGAACCAAGAAATACAGAGACAACAAAACAAGTGAGGAGTCAAAAATTCAGCAATAAAAAAGCACATGTAATTTTTTTTTTCAAATTTGACCCTTTTACTCCACCCCAGCGATGTAGTTCACGAGTGTGGTGGAGTTTAGAAACTCTAGTGGCACAATATAACACCATTAATTTCTAAGAGCGATGCTCTGTAGTGAAACATAGACTACGATTGCGGCTCTATTTTACCAGTGACATAGTTTGGAATTAGGAAAGTCTATGACCCAGCTTAAATTTTAAAATTTTAGGTGGTAAAGCAAAAGCGACAGATTTTAAAAATTAAAGCAATGCAATATAGGGCCACTTGATAGCCAATGACTGAGTTTCCTAAAACCTACAAAAAATCACATAAAACATGAAATTTTCTAGAAAAACGTGATTAAAACTTGAGATTTGCCTTCCTAGCACCATAATGTGAACCCAAATCCTAGACCTGCACAAACATAGAAAAAAACACACAATTAGATTCATATGCAAGTAAGAACAAGGATTCCCCATGAAATTCATTAGCAATACTCAAAAATAGGAAAAGTAAGAACAAAACATGAAAAGAAAAAACAATCCTAATTAAGCATGCAAATCCTCAATCCCATGGAGGAATTGGTGCCAATTATGTGTAGAAATTGGACCTTTCCCAACTCCTTTGTAAACTTGATGAAGATTGATCCACTTGATGGTGAAGAACAATGTGATTCCTTGCTAAAATTTGCAATAACCTAACTATGATGATGGTAAATGCTTAAGGAAATGGATGAAATTACTCTAAATGTGAAGATAATAACTTTGCTCTCAAATTGTTGATGGAAAATAAGAAGGAAAACCTCTTATTTATAGATGAGATTGAGAGAAGAAGAGGTAAAATGGATGAATGTGGGATCATTCAACATCCAATGGCCAAGTGCCACTTGTAAATATGTGAATGGAGGAAGGTTGTGCACATTTTGATGAATGAGCCAATAAATGTTATTAGGTGGAATTTCAAATTTATGAAATGACTTGTTGAAGAGGGAAAGAAAATGACTTAAATACCACTTGGCTCAATGCACAAGGACATGTAAGAGGAGAATGAATTCTTTGTTGGATGTACAAATCCACTTGGAGAGATTTCAAATTTGGAGGAATATTCCCTAAATATTCCATGTTGAGAGAAAATGATGATTTAATAAATTAATTAAATGTATTTTCATGTGCAAGTGGAAAAATCTAGAGAAATTAGGAGATTGAGATTAAATTAATAAAGATTTGATCAATTTAATGAGAGATTAGGTGATGTGACAAATTTGATTCACATTTTAGGATTTTATTTAAATCAAAGTTGAGAAGAAAATGGTTTAGTCTTTAATAAAGATTTTGATTTATTTAACTAAAAGGGGATGATATTAAATTAAATTAAATAAAGTTTAATTTATTCAATTTAATAGGATGACTTTAGATATTTAATTAAATAAAATTAATTATTTAATTAAATGGGGGTATAAGGTTAATTAAATCAAACCTATTAATATAATCAATAGGGAAGAATGACCTAATCAGATAAATAATGATTTATTCAATTTAGGGATGAAAAGTGATGATAAGCTGAGAAGGTGGTTCAAGATGAAATGATGTTAGTAATCAGGATCAAGTGTGTCAGTATATTTTCCATGTCTACAACCTCTTTCTCAATAGATATTGCACATAAATTGTGAACACATTCACCGAGTCGTAGGAGAAAAGACATCAATGCAAGGAAATACCGAGCATTTCCTAGACCAATATAGACAACTAGCAACACTTCCATCCTTCTACAATTCATAGGAACCTCCTTGGAAACACATGTGTCCTAAAAATATAGGAGTACAACATACACAAAGTACTAACATTGAATATCAAATCACAATACCAGAGCTGCAACAATAGTGGAATGCAAAGCATTCTCTCGGATAGACTTCAATATAGCTTTATGAACCAAAAATATTTGAGCAACCTGTGGAGTCTAAAACTTCCTTTTAGAAACATATATTATTAGGAAAATCAAGAGAGAGCATGAGACATACTATAGACCTTCAAAAAAAAATCCTCAATATTAGTCATGCTTCTAATCCTCATCTTAATATATCATCATGAAAAAAATCTACTAAGTGTAATATTGCATTATATGAACATCAATAATTATACTTCTTTGATAAGGCATGAGATCAACCCATGAATTTATTCATATTATTTTTTAAGGCATGACATACAACCAATGTTAGCCCAAACTGAATGTAAAAAAGACAATCAATGCCAAAGACTAACATCAATTACAACTAACAACCAATGTTGACGACAACTACCAAAAATCTCCATCAATGGAAATCATCAGTGTTGACATCAATGACAACAACTTCCAACACATTTATGAAAGAACAAAGAGGTGTTTGGACCATCCACCCAATTATACTAGGATTATTATGGTGTAGTTGTGGTCAAACCACTCCATGATAGTTCTTAAAGAATAATATTAATTTATTCTAAAATTCTTTGTGAAAGTTTTGGTATTAAATGAATACAATAAACATAATATGATGAATGTCATTATAGACGACGATGTTATTAAGAGATTCAATAAGGAAATAATAGGAAAAGGGGTTTGAGGAGACATGAGAGAGGATGATAGTAAATATAATGTTTTAGTTTTTTATTTTTTATTGGTAGGTTTTTGGGGAATGAGTAGAGATTATTTAATTCATGGAATTTTGTTGATTTGTTGCACGAGTTGAGGAAGCTTTGGGAAATATCACTCAACCCATTTGGTATTGAGCTCAAAAAGTATGTGAACCTTATTTTTATATATCCATTTTAAGCTCAGGTGTATAAAAATTATTTAAATAGTTGATCTCCTCTAATTATTGGTTACGGGAAACAAATTCATTTTTATCATTGAACTATTGATATGAGAATGTATATTTTGAACCCAAATAGGTTAATGAGATAGGTTTAGTTGTATCATTTTTATTTGAGATAAGATAGGATATCACACATGTTGCTATGTTGAATTCATCAATTTTAGGATTCAATGAATATTATGAATTTAAATTTCTTAACCTTAAAATAATAATTTCGCCACCATGTCTAATATTATCCTTGTTTAAGAAGTGTAATGCAATGTGTTCCTCTAAATTAATTTTATCCATGTTGATGATATTGTGTAAATTTTTAGGAATATTGTATGATATTATAAATGATGTAGCTTTCTAGGAATTCCATAGTGTCAAGAATACTACTTATTGTTAAAAATTATACTAAATTATGAAGGAGAAATGTTCATAGTTTTGTGAGTATTATGTATATGTGAAGGCAATGCATTAAATGTTAAGGGCATGGAAATATGTGTAGTAATAGGACTATGTTTATCATTATATGGATTGTTTTCATAATTATGAGGTATAGGTTATCTTATGAGGATTGTGTATAACTTGGGAGGATTGTGATAACTCTATTGGATAATATTATCTTAATAAGGAGGATATTTTTATCTCTGTTTGATAATGTTTACCTTAATATTGTTTGTGTATATCATAGGGAGGATTATAATAATTTATTTACTATGTTACCTAAATTAGGACTATGTATAATAGGATAATTATGATACATGTATTTATCTATATTTACCTCTATGAGAAATATTTAGTAAGGATTATGTGATATATTAGAGGACTATGTTTTCTATCTAATGTGGAACATTTCACATATGAAAATACATCCATGTTTCATTTCTTATATGAATTCAATCATGTTAGTATATATTTCACATCTTAGATTCTCACACTATTGACACATTGGAACAAATTTAGTTTGTCTAATGATCTATCATGAATATTCTATAATTTTAAGGTTGGATATCATGATTTTTTTAGTACAATTATCATATTTTAAATTATGTGTTAATGCTAATAAATTTAATGTACCATAGATGATATTGGATTAACTATGTGATTCATGCACTACTATGCAAGATAATGCACTGGCCTTAGTCACTTGTACAATACGATGATAAACTCCTTATTTTTTTGTATAACTTGAACAATGGTACAAACCTTATTTCACACCTAAATGTAGTTCCATACTTCCTTTTTCACTCAGAAAGTGTTAGAAACCATGTTATACAATTCTAAATATATCATAAAAGTCATGTGTAAATAGTTGCATCATGTGCCACCCTCACAAGTCTAAGGATCATTTCACACAACTTCATAGACTACCATGTTTGAGTTTTGTGCCACATACACATCTATACTATTTAGAAAACATAGGAAACATAATATAGAACTTAGTATATAATGTCAAGAAATATCTTAGAATAATAAACACCAATCCAATGTTCCTTTCATAACTGTTTCATGACACTTCAACTGCCATCACATTATAGAACTATAAATCTAGCAATCAAGAGATTAAGAGTCATACATGATATCCTAACTCTAACTTCTATAACAACCTTTGTATCCACAATCATGTAATCTAGATATGTACATATGCAACATAAAAAAATAAGATTACATAAAGTTATATGATAGATAATAATGTTGGCAAAACAAGAATAGACAACTGAGAGGGGGGGTGAATCAATTGTCACAAAATTTAACACTTATTTACGTTATTAACCTTTAATCTTAGATATAATAAATAACAATGAAAGCATGAATCAACAACACATTGGAATCACACATGACACCAAGATTTTTGGGTGGAAACCCTGTTAGGGGAAAAACCACGGTGGAGGTTAATCCATAAGTTATACCATATTAAAATTATAAGTAAAATTAATAAGGAATGCACATGCATTTAGGAACACTACATAGAGCTCACTACTTAAAGAAGACTCACTATATTACATAAAATTTTCACATTAAACCCATATGAAGTGATTGAACTAAAAAATTAGCTTCTTCAAAATCTTGATGACAGTTCCGATTAGGCACAAAAACACTTCTTCACACTTTGCTCTGGAATCAAATGTTCCGATCTCTATTCACACATTTCACATTCACACTTTTGACATATACATCTCGCACACTTGAAAATGAAGAAACAATCGCTCTTATATATCCACTTCATGGAATTACATCAACACCTTTGTCGGCCAAAAATAAAATAATAAATGAATACAAATTGTTGGCCCAATTCATGAACAAATCTCAATGCGCACCAACCGAAGTCAGTCACAACATAATGAAGACCTAAAAAAACTTCCTTGAACATGCCAAACATTAAAATATTAATCCATGAGGATCCGCAACACGCTACAACCACCATGTTGGCCAAGAACATGAAAACCCGAACACACAATGGAGAAATCTTTGATCACAATCACACCAATCAACGCGGATGTGCAACAAGGATAGAGCATGATATAAAAACATCAAAAAAAATCACAGGGGCATACACAACAATTAGAATTACAAGAATTTCATTCTCTTCTTCCATAAACATTAGCTATAGTAACAAAATAACTGCAGGAACATAGAGACTCACAACTTGCACAAACCTTGATTCGCACCTCTAAAACTTCAGGAGTATAAACTAGATAGGCTCAACAACAAACCCTTTAAAGCACAACTTCTGAATAGAAACATACTGAATTTTTTACCACACTGAACTTTACAGCTTCACAAACATCCTTCAACATATTTATTATAATTTTCTCAATATCCTTGATATATAGAACCTTCAAAACGTCAATGCTAATAGTGTTGACATCATTGAAAACCACATATCAGCAACACAACCACAACATCCAACAATCTCCCCCTTTGGAATTGATGGAAACACATGATGTGAAAAATACACCATCAACACAACTAACTATTCTTTCAACAATCTTCCCTTCTTCTCATACTATTCTTCTCCCCCTTACATTACTCTTCTCCCCTTTTTATACTTTTTCACATTGTTCTTCTCCCCCTTTGATATCAATGGAAAAGGTACACAAGCTTTGAACCACATATCTGAATCATCTGACTACTCCCCCTGAGTAGCAGCCACCACATCAATCCAAATTAAGATATGACTGTGAATGCACAGACTGATGCAAAGACTACGCAACACAGTTTAGATTAGGAGGGGAAATCACCCCTAACTTCCCTTTGAGATACTCGAAAGTATCCTTAGGCAACAACTTAGTGAATATGTCCAAAATATGTTCCTTAGTAGGCACATACTCCAGTCTGACTTCTTTATCACTCACTTTGTCTCTCAAGAAGTGATATTTGATAGATATATTTTGTCTTTGAATGCAACACTGGATTCTTAGAAATGTTTACGACACTTCAATTGTCACAAAATATAGCAACATGCTCATCAAACTCAATTATGATATCTCTTAACATTTGCTTCATCCATATTACTTGAGTAAAATTGTTTGCAGAAACAATATATTCTGCCTCAGCAGTAGATAAGGAAATGGAATTCTACTTTTTACTTAACCAAAACACCAACTTCTTCCCCAATAAGAAGGCACCACCACTAGCACTTTTTCTATCATCCACATCTCCTGCCCAATCTACATCAGTAAAGGTGCTCAAAGTTAGATCATCATCTTTAGGATACCAAAGACCAAAATCAACTTTCCCTTTCAAGTATCTGAAAATTATCTTCACAACAGTCACATGAGATTCCTTCAAATCAGCTTGATATCTAGCAACCATACATACAACATTAATGATGTCTGGTCTAGTCTGAGTCAAATAAAGTAATCCACCAATCATTGACATGTATCTTGTTTGATTTTCCTTAAGATAATCATCATTCTATGTTAAATTGCATCCGGTTACCATGGGTGTACCAACTGGCTTTGATTCTTCCATGCCAAACATTTTTAGTAACTCTCTTACATATTTGGACTGAGATATAAATATTCCATTATCTAACTGAGTAATTTGCAATCCTAAAAAGAATTTTAGCTCTTCAATAATTGACATCTCAAACTCACTTTTCATTTCATCAGCAAAATCATACATAAGTCATCATCACCCTCAAAAATGATGTCATCAACAAAGACTTCAATAATTAAATCTTTATCCTGATCCATCTTAAAATATAGATTACTGTAAGTAGTACCTTTATTGAGTCCAAGCTTCAACAAGTATTTATCTAGTCTAGCATACCAGGCTCTAGGGGCTTGTTTGAGTCCATACACTGCATTTTTCAATCGACAAACCATATATCCTTTATCAATCAGTTGAAATCCATCTGGTTGCTCAACATATACTTCTTCTTCTAGCTCACCATTTAGAAATGTTGACATTACATCCATTTGATAGACTTTGTAGTTCTTAAAAGTAGCATAAGCAAGAAATAATCTTACAACTTCAATTCTAGCAACAGGGGCAAAGGTTTCTTCAAAATCAATACCTTCCATTTGTGAGTACCTTTTACATACCAGTCTTGCTTTATTCCTGACCACTTCACCTTTTTCATTCAACTTATTCTGAAAGACCCATTTGGTTCCAATCACATTTTTATCTTGAGGTTTGGGAACAAGAATCCATGTATCATTTTTCTCTATTTGCATCAGTTCTTCCTTCATTTCTTCCATCCAATACTCATCTTTGCATGCTTCATTGAAATTGTCGGGCTCAGTCTTGGAAATTACACAATACTCTTCTGTAATTATTCTTCTAGTCTGGACAACTTTGTTCTTATCTCCTATAATCTTATTTTTAGACTGATTTAGCTTTACATATCTCGGAACTTTGGGATTCTCTCAAAATTCTGGTTCTTCTATTCTTTCTTCTACACTTCCACTAGCTTCTCCTTCTTGATTCTCTTGATTCACTGAAACAATTTGAACTTAATTCTATGTCTGAGCATTCTTTCCATTATCAGTCCTATCATGTTGGTCATTTGGATGATCTAGCAGTGTCTTCATCAACTCTGACATTTGCACTTTCAACCATTTTCCTTAATCTTCTATTATAGCACCGACATGCCTTGCTCTTAGTAGAGTAACCCAAAAATATTCCTTCATCACTCCTAGTATCAAAATTTCATATATCTTCATCTCTCTTGATATAACATCTGCTTCCAAAGAATTTGAAATAATTAATAGTAGGATTATAACCAAACCACAACTCAAAAGGAGTCTTACCAGAATTACCATTGACATTTACCCAGTTGATAGTATATAAAATAGTGCTTACAACTTCTCTCCAATAGATATGAGGAACATTACCTTCCAACATCATAGTTCTAGCAGCATCGAGAATTGTTCTATTTTTCTCTCAACAACTTTGTTCTGTTGAGGGGTCCGGGGAGCAGATAATTGTCTTTTAATTCCATGCTATTCATAGAATGAATCGAACTCCCGGGAAGTGAATTCACCACCTCTGTATGACCTTAAGCATTTAATCTTTAAACCCATCTCATTCTCAGCCATAACTTTGAAACTCTTGAACTTTTCTAACGCTTCATATTTTTCTCTCAAGAAAGCAACCCATATCATCCTAGAGTAATCATGAATAAGAAACATAAAGTACCTTTCTCCTTGTAGAATTTTGATTCTAGAGGGACCACATAGATCAGTATGCAACAGCTCTAGTACTCCATTAGAATGATTTTCTTTGCTCTGAAAAAAAGTTCTAGTCTACTTTCCCATCTGACATTCTTTGCATATGGTGTTAGTAGGCTTCACTAGCTTAGGAAGATCTCTAACTGCTTGAGTGGAGCTTACTTTGACAATGTTATCAAAATTCGCATAACACAACCTCCTATGCCATAACTAGCTTACAACAACTTGAGAAATTGAGCAACTTTCACTAGCAACACTCAAGTGAAAAATATTACCTCTTGTCTTTGTACCTGAATCAATTACATTTCAAGAACTTTCCAGTATCCTGCATTTACCATCTTTGAACTGAAGATTTTATCCCTTATCGACCATCTATCCAACACTCAACAAGTTATACTTCAATCCTTCAACATAAATGACATCATCAGTATTATATTTACCACCAAGAGAAATAGTGCCTCTACCACAAATCACACCAACATTGTTATCTCCAAATCTTACAACACCACCGTCATATTTCTCCAAGCTTATAAACTTTATTTTTTCACCAGTCATATGATGTGAGCATCCGCTATCAATCACCCACTCATCCTTTTCTTCAATTTTGGCTGCAAGAGCTTTCTCAATATTCTTATCACTAGCAGATTCAGTGGACACCTAACCATTTTCCTTGATAGCAATGAATACCCATCCATCTTCATTTCTATTTTTTTTTATTAGATTCATCATCAGTAACACCTTCTTCAGCATAATAACATTTCTTTTGAAATCTAGGCTTATCAGGTTTGAACCTAGGAACTCTTTCAGGACACCTTGATGCAAAATGACCTATCTTATTGCAAGAGAAACATTTAATAGGAAAATTTCCTTCATACTTACCTTGTCCTTTGGCTTCTCTTTTCACAATCAATGCTTCCAGCTCTTCTAACTCTCTTTCTTCATCTTCATACTTGAATGTCTTTCTAGAACTTTCTCCCTGATCATATCTCTGTTGGTTTCTTCTAGATATAGTAGCTTTAAATGCAAATTATGTCTTAGGAGTAGAATCACCAAATTCACTTAATTCAAAGGCAACAAGCTTACCAATTGGCATATCTCTTGTCACATTTGTTACTGTCCCAAGTTCTTCAATAGCATGAGCTTTCGTTTTGTAAGAAGTAGGCAATGATCTGATCACTTTAGCAACAATCTCTTCTTCATCCAAGATTCTACCGACACATCTAATACCCATCACTAGTTCATTTACTTTTTGCATGAAAGAAACAATGTTTTCATCTTCGCTCATTTTCAAGTTTTCCCATTTACCTTTCAGACTTTGTAGCTTAGCAACTATCACTTGTGCATCTCCTTCATACAATGTTTCCAGATTCTTCTAGATCTCATATGCTTTTTTCAGACCCATTACATTTGTCATCCCTAAATCAGTCAGAACACTCAATAATGCTTCTATATCCCTGATATTAGTTTCAAATTCTTTGATCTCATCAGGAGTAGAGGGACCATTTTGAGGAATAATATATCTATTCTTTGTAATCTTCCAGAAAGGATTACCAATGCATTTCAAATGACACTCCATTTTAGCCTTCCATAGAGAGTAGTTTGTTCCATTGAATCTAGGACTATCCTTCTTGTATGATGTCATGTCAAATCACCTCAAGCTATTAAAATTCTTTAGAGGAACCTACTCTGATACCAATTGTTGGAAAAACAAGAATAAATAACTGAGGGGGGGGGGGTGAATTAGTTGTCACATAATTTAAAACTTATTTAACTTATTCACCTTTAATCTTAGATCTACTAAATAATAGTGAAAGCATGAATCAACAACACATCAAAATTACACATGAAACCAAGATTTTTGCATGAAAACCCTATTAGGGGAAAAACCACGGTGGAGGTTAATCCACAAGTTATACCCTATTAAAAGTATAAGTAAAATGAATAAGGAATGCACATGCATTCATGCACACTACCTAAAGCTCACTGCTCAAAGAAGAATCACTATCTTACATAAAAAATTTAGATTAAATCCATCTGAAGTCATTGAGCTAAGAAATTAGCTTCTTTAAAAGCCCGATGACAGTTCGGGTTAGGCTTAGAAACACTTCTTCACACTTTTCTTTGCAATCGAATGATCTAATCTCTATTCACACATTTCGCATTCACACTTCTCACATATATATCTCACACACTTCAAAATGAAGAAACAATCGCTCTTATATATCCGCTTCATGGAATTACATCAAAACATTTGTCGGCCAAAAATAAAAGAATAAATGAATACAAATTGTCAGCCCAATTCGTGAACAAATATCAATGTGCACTAACCAAAGTCGGTCACAAAATAATAAAGACCTAAAACAACTTCCTCGAGCATTCCAAACATTAAAATATTAATCCATGAGGATCCTCAACACGCTACAACCACCATGTCAGCCAAGAACATGAAAACCTGAACACACAACAGAAAAATCTCTGATCACGATCACACAAATCAATGCAGACGTGCAACAAGGATAGAGAAAGATCTATAAACATCAATGAACATTGCAGGGGCATACACAACAATTATAATTACCATAATTTCATTCTCTTCTTCCAGAAACATCGGCTATAGTAATAGAATAAGTACAGGAACACAAAGACTCACAACTTGTACAAATATTGATGTGCACCTCTGAAACTTGTGGAGTATAAACTAGATAGGCTCAACAACAAACCCTTTAAAGGAATTTTTTTGAATAGAAACATACAAATTTTCCACCACACTAAACTTTACAAGTTCACATACATCCTTCAACATATTTATTATAATTTTCTTAATATCCTTGACATATACAACCTTCAAAATGTCAATGCTAATAGTGTTGACATCAATGACAACCACATATCAGCCACATAACCACAACAACCAACAAGGAATAAACAACTGTACGTCTCTTATAATAGCATGTTATGTATATGATTCATTGATTATTAAAATAATTTTTCTAGTGTTCTTTTTTATCTAGATCTCTTTTATTTATTTTTATTTTTCATCCATATAATAAATCTAGGTGCTCACTTAGGGTATTTCCTGCCATACCACCTGGGATCTAAATTATTGGTACAAGAGTAGTTGATGTTGCGTGTGCTATTTAATGAGATCAAATTGTGCCTAAGCATCAAACTAATATATACATCAAATAGTTTACTAAGTCATGTCAAAAATAAATAAATTGGTAGAGGAGTAAGATGTAGTCCATGCAATGATCAAAGATGGAATTGCAAAGGATCTTTCAGAACACCATATTTTTTTGGACTAATTTATTGAAGTCCTCAAATGGGAGGTTCCACCATATCAATCACCAAGTAAATATTTTGAGGGTTGATTCCTTGAACTTTACATTAATTTAGAGGCTCTTGTATTTGAGGCTAATTAAATGCAATTGTAGTAGATAATTTTTTAGATCAATTTGACTCAATTTTCTCTATGAATGTATTTTATGATGAAGAAATTACAAAATCATACTTCTTAAAAAATATTTGCAATCAAGAAGTGATGGAAATACCACGGCATATGGGAGGAATACCAAATAGAAGAAATATATGATCTAATTTAGGAGAATTTCCTAGTATCCTTTAAGGATAATACTAGCCTAAATATATCTATGATGAATGCCATATTTAGTGGCAATAGCTATAAAAAAAGAATTGACTAGTTAATATATGCCTACATCGATTCTATCCTATTGCCTCTACACAAATTTGGGAACATTAAAGTTAGAGTATCATAGATTCCTCAAGTATCATTATAGTCTACTCCCATTCATTTAGTATTAAATAAATTTGGTGAAGGCCAAGACAATGGGAAAATCCTATTTTGACATGACTATAATTGAGGAATATTCAAGATTGAATATAAAATGGGATAAATCCCCCATACAGTCAAAGAAAAATTCTTCTTCAAACAATAAAAACAATTCTAAGATAGGTAAATAGTGTGATAATCACATATCCAACAACCACTCCAACATTATAAACTATACATAGAAGAACCTATTTTCATATTTCAAATTAGAGGGTTCTCATAATTCATAAGTGAAGAAAATAAGCCCTAATTCTACTATTCTTTGCACAACAACCACAAAATCTACACCAAAAGCTAAAGTAGATTTCATATTACATTCATATATGTGGGTTCAAGAGAAGACAATATGTTTTCTAGTTGATTATGGTATAATGGATAACTTTATTTTAAAGCCACGATTGTTCACATAAAAATTCCAACAACACCTCATATATAACCTTGTAGTTTTGGATGCATTGGTACCTATAATACCAACTATATACATGTCACTTTTAAATTTTTCTTCTCATATCCCATTCAAGATTTTCACGAGAAGATTATATGTGCCATAAAACCAATTTATTATAGTGGCATAATCCTTATGCATTCTTACCTGCATTAGAATGAAGGTGTATACATAATCAATATACAAAGAAAAAAATGTAAGTGAATAGTAAGAGCTATTGGATTATAAAAGTAATTTCTTGAATCAAATATGTCATGTAGCATCCACACTAGATTACACAAGTTTATTTCAACACAATAAACATTATTATCTTTCAAGAAGTGGTGAGTGATCTATGCACTACTGCATAAGCCAATGTAACATCCTTAGTCACTTTCATACTAGTGCACAACTCATACAATGCTAGAAAACCTACCACATAGTTCTTGGGACCATGTTTCACACATTAAATTAAATCCCATACAATACCAAGGATCATGTCACAAAAATCTATAATTAACTTTATTTGATTTTTGTGGTGCTAGTGTACACGTGGTCCATAATCTGGAACTTAGTGTAGGATGTTAGGCCATAAAACTATACACTAAGACAATCCAACTATTGGAGTTATTTCATTTAAAATCACCTATAAGTCTAACTAAAGACTATAATTATAACTATCAATAGACGAATCATCACAAATGGAGTCCCAATCAATCTGAATTCCATAAAAACCTTTGTCTTCACAAGCATATAGCTATAAATGTACTTTTGTAACATAAATAAATAGGTTAATAGATCAATATGATCCATAGGATAAAATGCACAACTATAAATCTCCTTTGAGAGTATTCCATGTAAAAAGGAAATTTATTATTAAAATAGTTTATTCTAGTTCTTTTATTCTTCTTTCTTTAGACCTCTTACCTCCTTATCTCTTTTGTATGCTTACAATACATATAGGTCATCACCTAGAAAATTTTCAGCTAGAGCACTAGGAATTTGAATAACTGAGTTACTAGAGTCATATTTAACATTGAATTTTCCTTATAGAATACATATAAAGCTTATTTAATTCTTACTCATGAGAATATAGATTTGGACTTGAATTTTAAGTTTGGTTTATAATTATTGTTAGATTTTTTATGCATTGAATTTGCACATGGTTATGTTAATAGAATTGAGAAAGATTAGGTCCTTTGAGATACACCATTCCTCACATGCTTCCAACTCTTCCACATGTAACTAAGTATTTTTAATCTTCAATACACAGGTAGGATAGGATATAGGACCAATTTATTTAAAGGCCATTATTTCCATCTCTAGATAACATACAAGTGCATGCCTCTATTTCTATACATGGATATAGATAGTGTGGTGCACTTGTGTATAAGTTCTACATTGTATTAAAAGTATCAATTTTATGTTTTTTTATCTACCTTGGAGATGAGTAGTATATTTATACCTCATAATTGAAATCCATAGCCAATTTTCTATTCTACACTTTTATTTGCTAAGTCAATCACATTGGCTATAGGTTACCACCTAGTTTGGGTGGTGTACAAGGGAACATTTCTAGGCTTTATTGTTGATAGAAATTTACTCACATAATTTTCTCTTTCCTCAATTTGTTCCTTCATTACATGTGTAATATTGTTTGGTAAGATAGAAAGAAAACATGGTATAAAGGTGTAGAGGGGATTTTCTACCCTTAAGATGAAGGGGTCTTAAGGAGAAAATAGCTCTAAACTACCTCAATTGACATGACTCAAGCGAACTAGGAATACAAGTATTTAAAACTAAATTCTAAGCTATGATTGACAATAAATGTGACTAAAAATGTCAAATAACTTACATATGTTGGATGATAAATTTTTTAGGTCACATAAATGGAAAGCACTAAATACACAAAATATGATACCAATTGGATGAAGTCTCTGCTTTGAATGCCAACATGCCGCAAGGACGTCTATGCATTTGTGTTGTTGTTTGTATGGATAGAGTCCAAAAAATGCTAGATTGAAGTCCTTTGGTCATCAAATTTTTTTGTTACCTAAAAAAATGGAGACAAAGAAAATTGTTGGAGTTGTATAGGGTTTTGCCTCAATCAAACCCCCGCTTTGGTGTTTCCACCTCCATAGATAGCTAGAAAATATTGGAAGACATAAAAAGTAAAATAGAAATGTGATAAAAACAAAACGCACTATGGAGGAGAACCCCTATCATGATAAAGAGACCTAGATGAGATCATATAAATGTAAGAATAGACGAGATTGTTTGAATGATAAGAGAGCATTGTTGACATCTGTGGCCCCTCTCTAGATGATAAAAATGACAAGATCGTAAGCAAGAGAAGTCTTTGTTGCTGGAAATGTTCAAGATGTGAGAGTATTTTGGAAAATTTTTGTTAAGAGAGAGATGGAGAGATCCAATTCAAAAAGTCCCCAACAACTTATGGAAAATGAGGAAGAAAAGTGAGTTTTGTTATTGAATTGGGATAGAATAGCTATTGCAGTCGTATTTAGTTGTTGTGACACACATCATAAATAAAGTGCACAAGATATTCCCATTTGAATCTCAAATTTTATCAAGATTTTTGTGTTCCATGCTTTTGTCCATCTAAATTATTTTGAAATGAAAACTTCAAGCTACTAACACTTCATTGAAATTTCTATTCATGAGATCATAATTGTATAATCTCAATCATGAATTTTTTCATAAATGTAATGAGCACAATGCATAAGTGTGAAATTTGTATATGGTACAATTTTCAACACTACATTTCCCCCCCACTTTAGTGAGTTGATTTCCTAGATAGATTAACAATAGTAAAGTAGATAAAAATATGTAAAAAATTAAATACAATAAGTTCATTAATTACCTCAAAAAAGGATAATTTAGAGGCCACAGAGGTCGACTAGACAAACTAAATGATTCCCACATTTCTCGGCAAAAATCTATAGTGTTTGTTGTGAAAATATAGATATTGAAAAATAAAAAATACATCAATTCCAAAAATGGAAGAAGTTATTGGGTTATTTTTTTTTAAGATAAAGGTTTGAATAGATGCCCCTCATGTTTTTTCACCCATTGAGGAGGGTAAAAATAGGAAGGTAGTCAAATCAGAATTGCTACTATATTTTTCAAAAATGGGATTTTTTTTACTATATACTTATAAGGTGGGCCCAAAAGGGTTATTTTTACTATTCACAACGAGGATTTTTGCATAGATTTCTATAGAGATTGATTGAAAATACCTCGTAGATGAGATTTTTGGCCATCACACATAGAGGAGCTTTAGTCCGCCATAGAGTTTGATGAACCCTTGGACAAGGTAGGCCAAAAATTTCACATTCATCTTTATTTCATGCATTTAATTTTATTAGGAAAATTTAGAGTAGTGCAAGCATCCTAAGTATGCGCTGATGTCCTAGACCCACACTAACATCTAGGACCTTGTGTGTTTGTCCAAGAGATGGTTTCACACTAGCGTCCTTCTGATGTGCTAACATCCTAGGGACACACTTCCATCTAAGAGGGTGCGTTAGCATCCTTAGAGCCAAAATTAGAAATTGTTTTAAGAATTTTAAAGTATAAGATTCTTATAGTAGATGTAGATAGAGAATATGTAGGATTCTGTGTGACAAATTTATGTTTTTGTAGGGCTTACCAGAGGTCCCTGAGCATATTGACAATTTAATCCTATCACTCCACACAGATGCATACGAGATCTCACAACACACAGCTATAGTTTTCTTCGACGAGTTGGACTCTAATGAGTGTACAAGATTCCAAAGATGAGGTTTCATCTTGTGATACTTATGGCGCTAATGGAGAGATGGGACACCGATACTATGTCATTTCATCCCCCTATAGGGGAGATGATCATCACATTGATGGATGTCTACCACATCTAATGAATCCCCATATGAGGAGAGAGGATATCTCTTGATGATCCAAACAAAAATTAGGATGTCTAAGACAGTGAGCTCTACTACATCGACTAAGTCATCCCTACAAACACCACTAGGCATATATACCATAGGTGGATAGAGTAGGGGAAAGTTTCAGTTTCCCTTGCACATCAGATTATGATTGTGATAGTGGCACTCCAAGTTTCTATAAACAAATGATGCTCCAACCTACACATGAGCCTCATTCACTACATCAAAAATATGGAGGAGCAGAGTGTTGTATTCGATTGAGGTCAAAGCATGTTGGCCCATTTATACAATGACCTTAAGTGATACATACACTATGAGTACCATGGTTTGACATCTTGCATGTTTCTTCAGGTGTGGGCCTTCGAGCATATCACTTGTACTCGACCAACTAATTTTACTTGGTAGATTATATGTGATTTTCCTCGGGCCCACACATACCCATTAGTACAACAGTGGAGATTCAAAGATCTATTATTTTGGAGACAAATTATGGACCATTTGGGGGTCACATATGTCATATGGAAACCCTACTGGGAGGTGGAAAAATTACCCACCAATAAGATACAACTACAACCTATATAGTGTGACAAGTTCCTATCTGGTCATCATGATCATATTATTGTATCATATTACTGGCAACAGGTCATGCACTAGTTCAAGAAGGTACAAATAGTTCCCCATGCCATGCCTACTTGCATGTGATCTTTCAGGAGACCTATAAGACTCAAGGACCTACCCCAACTAACCATTAGGGATGTCACACTGAGTGATGCAAGGAGTAGTGACAATAATGACACACCCCTACTAGACACTGATGATGTGGGGGTGATAAATGAATTTGAAAGGTGGTGGGAGAAAATAGGTCCAACTCCCATATTTCTCGAGGATGCCCCCAAAGGAGACCTAGGTGTCCAAGGGTTCAATAGGGAGGAGGACCAATAGGAGGAAAAGGAGGCAGTGGTAGAGAGGCTCAAGAGATGGCGAGGTTTTCTTCCTCAATATCTTTCCCCGCTGTCTTGGAACTTCTAGTAGTGGGTGCCCATGCTGGGATTCCTCCACCATAGGCAATTCATATTAGGGTATCTCCAGCTGCAATGATAGGCACATCAGGGGCCTCAAGGAGCATGGCCACACCAGTTGATCTAGACTGGTGAGCTGGTGACCCAAGTATGAGTTATATTTTGATATATATATGATATAGATAGATATTATTAGATATGATTATTATGATGTAGTACTGATACATGTACTCTTCTCTATGTTTTTAGTTTTTACATGAGAGTGGCTCTACTTTTTTATTTGAGAACTAGTAGAGGTCATACTAATAGTATGGACATGAGGTCCTATTCTGGATTCCTACTAACCATAGTAAATGATCAGGAGGCACATCAAGCTATTCAAGCCTGTAGCATGGCTCAAGACAACTTATGAGGAGACCCATGTGGAGATGGTGTAGAGGGAGTTAGAGCTTAGCACTATAATAGACTAGAGGGATTACAGAGTGACAAAGCTTCGTACTATCCTCACTAAGCGATACCAAGTTGTGACGAGGGTAGAGAGTGACGAGCAGGCACATGACACTATTCAAAGCAAGGTTAGGGATCTCAAGAGGGAGGTTGAGTTTGTGCAACCAAGCACCCCCAAGGACCTTGACCATCCTTGAGTGTGATAGCTAATAGATGATGTCGCAACTACGAGGCAGAGGGAGGATACCTTGCAGGAGTAGATTGTGGCCTAGAGAGAGGAGATTGTAGGGCTTAGAAGGGAGCTGAGAGGATTTTGCACATCAGTCTTGAGAAAAATTTCTTGATCTTAGTCTTATATTTTAGTCTATCAACCTCCACGCCCAAATATAGATCTTCCAACACTAGAGGGATCTGAGAACCATGCTCCAGAAGGATAGAGAAAATGCATTGTATAGAAATTTTTGATGCATAGAATTTATGATGTATTTAGTTATATACATATATACAAACATCACATTTTATTGTACTGATGGCAAAACATGTACATTGAGATATTTATACACACACACACACACACACACACACACACACACACACATATATATATATGAGATTTTGATTCAACTATGACTTGTTTTCTAACATATGCTTAAGTTTTTATGTATTTTATGGATGCATGTTGATGTATGATTAGATTAGATATTATAATAATTTAATCAAGCATATGTGAAATATATGTTTAATCAACGCTATGATGATAAATATGTACATAGCAGTAAAACATGTTAATTAATAATTATGTTTCACATAAATATAGAGAAATGATTAATCTACTAATAATATGAATTAAGATTATGAAATAAATTGACTGATAATGCATATAATTCAAAATACAAATACTCTTAATTCCTATTTAAAGGAATTAACCATACATGTATGCATCATAACACAATGAACAAGCCATGTGTTTTTGAAGGAATTCCATAACACAACATACTTTAATTCTAGAAAGAGTCGAGTATTGTGCATACAACAAAGAAAAGAATTATATGCACAATATCGATGCAAGTGCATGGCATTGATGGGTTCTTTTAGTGGTATAGCATTCATGTTAGAGAGGCCATAGGCACCAAAACCATGAATAAAGGTGATTCTATATGTACCTAACCAATTAGGACTGAATTTCCTCTTTCGATCAGGTGGCGCATTTAAATTTCTCTAGTTCCTATAAAGAATGAGATCACCAATGTTGAAAGTGCAAGAAAGAATCATTTTCATTATAATTATTTGATAAATATTTTTTATAAGCCTAAAGGTGCTCAAGGGCCTTTAATTGATGCTCATTGAGAAACTCAATTTTTTTTAGACATTCAACATGGTAAGTGTCATCATCAATCAACCCTCTAAGGGAAAATCTTAAAGAAAAAATTCCAACTCTAAGGGCATGATAGCATCGACACCATACATAAGGTTGTTTAGAGTAGTACCAGTAGTCATACGAACACTCATGTAGTAGGCCCACAATGTGTAAGTCAATTGAGTATCCCAATCTTTACCATGCTTATTAACGATTTGACACAAAATCTTCTCAATAATATTATTTGATGCTTTAGCTTGGCCATTGGATTGAGGATAATACGATATAGAAAATCAATGTTGAATATGAAATTTATCCAAGTTTTTTTTACCTCCTTGTTCTTAAATGGCGTGCAAAGATGGCAATCCAAAGTGAGAAATTATTTTTTCTAGAAGAAAGCTACAGATTGCTTCACCATTAGTAGATTGAAGTGAAATAGATTCAACCCTCTTTGTAAAGTAATATTTTGATTTTATGATGAAGGTGTGTCCCTTAGAAGAAGGGGGTTTTATATCTTTCCAATGATATCCAAACCCCATGTTTGAAAAGTCCAAGGAGAAGTTTGAGTATGGAGTTTTTTTCAGGAGCTTGAATAAGATTGCTATGTTGTTGACATTGACAATATTTCTTGACAAAGGCAAAGGAGTCTTGCTCGATCATTTTCCAATAATATCCTATATGTATTAGTTTATACACTAAGGATTTCCCACCAAAATGTCCCCCCTAGATCTTGAATGGGATTCTTGAAGGAAAAGGGGTATCTCAACCTTGGTAAGACATCAAAGAAGAAGACCATTGTAAGATCTATGATAAAGAACATTAGTTAGCATGTTGTAATGAGCTGAAATATTTTATATCCGGACACGAATATTCTTACCTGCATCATCGAAAAGGTTTTCAATTTTTAGATAGTTATAGATATGTGAATACCATTCTCTTGAGTCTATATGTGTACACATAAGACTACCAAGTTTAGGTTTATTTGAGACAAAAAGAGAAAAAATAATTTGGACCACAAATGGTACTCATTTGCAGTATAGTCAAGGCATACAAGAGAAGTGAAACTCACCATTGCATCCATGTGATGGTTTTCTCTCCTAGGAACACTCTCAATGGTATAAAAAGTGAAGCGACTAAGAAAAGATAAAGCCAAATCTTGATACTGGGATAGATTACATTGCTTAGCTCGATAAATTCATGTGATCTAATTTATAATTAATTTAGAGTCAACATGAATATATATATGTTTAATTTCATAGGCTATCATGACACACAAGCTAGCAATGAGGGCTTTGTACTCAAGGATATTTTTTATACAATTGTTACTCCAATTTTGGTCATTACCCTAAAAATTGGAACCCTTACTCAAAGTTTGCTAAGTCTAGGTGCTTGGCGATGTTTCATTGAGTTATTCCAACCCTAGTGGGCTCTGCCTAAGTTATTCTAACTCTTGCCCACATCGCTTTCTCTCCAAACTTGTTCATTATTTTAAGTGGGTGGTATGTTACTAAATTTTTATAACTTCTTGAGTAATAGAAGTGTTTTATGAAGTCTTTATTCTTGAAATTTTAATGTTAGTGTTTCATACTTGAAGTTTGCAAACTTTTCTAAAAGATCACTGATGAAGGAAAGTTAAGGAATTTTCAATTATGGGCGGGGGTTTTAGTTGGCTTTAAAATTATTGGTGGTTCCTGCTAAGGTTTCACGAACTCCTTGTTTTACTGCCTCAAAGGAAGTTATTCATAAAAAGGAAAAATTGATGAAAGTGCATGTTGATTTCATTATTGTGTATTCTAGTATATTCTTTTAGGCTGATTAAATGAATAATAATAATGCAGAATTAATGAATAGTTAAAGCCACATAACTAAAACACGTCATACAAAGGGAGATGAAAAAAAAATGAATACCATAGAGAGATACAATAAAGAAATTGAAACTTGGAAACATTCAAAAATAACAAGAACACCAAAATATCAAAAAATGTTTTCATTATATCATATTATTGGTGTTACAAAATTGGTATTCAATTAAAAAATTAAGGGCATAAAAATATCATTTTTCAAGCACACAAGGTGAACATAAATACATAGACTCCCTTCACCACCTCTTGGAGATGCTCAATCTACGCTGATGACAATAGGTTTTCATGGGATTGTATGAATTGGGCGAATAACCCCATATCGTTTCGCAACAGCCCTGTGTGAAGGAGAGTCACAACTTCTTTTGTTTTCTCATGTTGGGTCGTAGTTTCGATGCAGATAGCGTCTCCAATCAGACTAGTTTGTGGATAATGATTGAGCCTTACAAGAGCTACATTCACCTTGTGCAGAAATGCAGGCCTAACTAGGCATTCAAGTGCCCTCATTCCCTAGTCTCGCTATCTAAAAGTACAAACTATTGTGTAAATGAAATGCTCAAGAAGTGTAGCATTATGCACATGGACCTAAGTCAAAACTATTTATCCGAGGATTTCATGCAATACTTCTTCCTCCACTACAAATCTGGACCATGAAGACCTTCTTCAACTAGTTTGATAGTCATCTAAAGAGAGGACTACACTCAACCTCTTCAATCATGATGAAGTCATTCATCGACACACCATCACTCTACACACTTTCCATTTTTAGAATGCCTTTTTTTGGTAAAATACAACTATGCTCATCGAATTTATAGAAATTTGGAGATGTATCTGAGCTAGATTTCATTGAGATTTGGAAAATGATAGGATGGTGATGTGGCCCAAATTAATTGTTAATGTGACCAAGATCTATTTAATTTTCCCAATTGATATTTTATCTGGATAGTTTGCACTTGTGATCTTATGATTAACATGAATTGGCCATTGAATGTGGTGCTTGTGAATCACATTAACGACTAAGCAATGGCTGACCATGTGGTAGGATTTGAAGCAAGAGGAATTTGGTGACTGTTTAAGGTCATATCATTTGTAAATGTAATTATCATTATTCCCAGCCATTAATGCTTCTCTATCTATTGGTTTCCAAGGTAGGCAATTAGGTGATAAGAAGGCATCTTTATATTTGGTAGACAATTAGTAATCGACAAGATAGGGCTAGATCGTATCCCTATATCTTTGTTTAGAACAACTTTTGGAGGGTCTGAATTCTCTCATGTGCACTGTTTTGTAATAGAGGAAAAGGGACAAACTTTATTTATGTTAATTCATTCATGTAATTTGCAATGAATCATAATCTGTGAATCGTGGGTTTTAAATGTATTGTCAATCATACCAATTTGTGTGTTGTGTGTGTACCTTAAGCATGTTTTCTATGTAGGGCATATTCTACTACATTATATTCATTTATTGCAATTATGATACATTCCTATTTCCATTTTAATGATCGTTGATCAATCTAGTCTTTGCACTAAGTGGTTTATGATATCCTTTAAATTCAATTGCATTAACTACATTTTTATGAGTTAATATTTGTCACCTTTCCTGCTTTCTGGTAAAAATCATGCATGTTGTCAATTGAATCATATGAGGGAGTTGTACCTCCAAAATTCAGAGGAAACACACAAATGCAATTGTGACATTTCTAGAGTTGTTAGCGGATTGGTCCTAGTGCACCATGGGCAATAGAGTTAAATTTTGAGTAATTTTTGAAAAGGTCAATTCATTCGCTAACAAATTTTTGGCAACTTCGCTAGGGAGAAAAAAAATGAAATATATATTTTGATGATTTTCTTCTAGGTCATTCAATGCAATGGTACTTCCGCATGAAAATGTCTTTCTTGTACTTCAACCCAGTTTAGATTGGATGCATATGGAGTAAGAAGACATCATTTCACAATTAAATACTTTTTATTAGAGGTGAAAAAGGAGTGAGGCTAATCACATGCAAGCTAATTTTGTCTTGGAAAAAGAACAAGAATGGGCCCAACATCCACCCAGACCTGTGATTGAGTGCCCCCCAACTAGGTTTATGTTCGTGTATTATGATAATCTGCCTTGACATCCAAATCATCATCCTAATCAATGTCAAGTCCTCCTCTAGCTCAACCACCACCTAGAAATTGACCTAGGGTTTTCATCTCCTTTCACTCCATAAGTGGAGTTGGAGACTTTGAATGACCCGTGGCTTTAGACCCCTGGGGTAATTTTATTGGACCACTAGCCCTACCACAATGTAATGATCTACCAAATGGCTTGAGGAAAAAATTCTCAAAATTCTCTGGCAAAGATTCATAAGATCCAAAAGAGAACATCCTCGCTATGACTGTTGTAAGTGGAATTTTAGGAATCCAAGAAGATGTCTTCATTAGGCTCTTTGTTGATAGCCTAATTGAAAAAGAAAAAAAATGGTTTAGAGGATTTGAAAAAGGATGTATAACTGGTTGGAGAATTCTTGAAGAAAAGTTTCTCGAACAATTCAAAAGCACTGTGAATATTGTCACTTTGCTATGCCAGTTCTTTCAAATTGTGAAGGAGGAGAAGGAACCTATGAGAGATTTTGTATATCATTTCAATCGAGTACTTCAACAGATTCCAACACCAGAACAACTGAGCAAGGTAATTTAGTTCCACGTATTTACTTCTACTTTAGATCTTGATGTTCAACTTAACCTAAAAAGAGACAAAATTAGTAGAATTAAACAAGCTCAGCTTGAAGCGGTGAATATTGAAAATGATTTAATCAATGTGGGAATATGGAAATCGGATCATGTTATAAAGTATGTCATTGCCATTCCATCACCTATTTGTAAGTTTCCTGAATCTTTGTACATTAAAAACAACCTGATCCTATTGTTGAAGACATGAATTTGATAGTATTGAGCCCTACACACCTTTGAAATAATAGAAAATAAAATAAGAAGGTAAATCAAGTTTGGAATACTTAGGCATATAGATTGAATACTATAGTTGGGACAGAGGATGACCTCAATTCATCAAGTGAAGATGAATATTTTTCTCCTTGGGTAATATGAACATCCTCATTTCAATCTATTCCTCCTCTTTCCCCTAATGCCCTTATGCCTCCTTGTGACACTGCCGAAGAAAATCAACTATTAGATTATCTATTCATCCCAAAATATGAAGTTTTCACCTTTGAAAATTCTGATTATGAAAATTTGGGTATGATGGAAGAGAATGACAAGGATCTTTCATTTGAAAATAAAGAAGGTGAAGCAATGGTATATAATATCTAATCCTCTATTTGTGTCCAATGAGTCATTCAAAGTAAAGGGTAATCCCATGTTTGAGGGTTCAAGTTTTTGTTTTCAAGATATGGTGGCAGAAGAGGCTACTTATTATTCAGAGGTTGGTGAGGAGAGAGACCCTAAATCAGTGAAGGATGAAAATACAATGAAATGGAAAGAATGCAATGGGGATGAAGTGCCAGTTCATGAGGTAAAAATTTATGAGGTCACAGTAGCACTTAAGAAGATTCAAATTCATTGCATGAAAGGAGATTATTCAGATGATCATGTCTTGTGAAGGAGAGAATGACAATGTGGACGATCCGACACATAATCATCTATCCCAGAAAGAAACCTATGATGAGTAGTGGTTGTTTGGGAACATGGTGAGTGGTAAAATTCTCTTCAGTTATGTCAGCATTCAAGTAGTCTAGATCTTTTCCATTCTTCAAAAGTTACATGGGGTGATAGGATTTTTCAAGTCTGGATCACTTTTCTCTCAACCAGTCAATGGTTTTGTATGAGCGGCCTTTCTTTTTCCCTATGGTAGGTTTTATCCTACCCTGCATATAGTCTCATTTTTGGTGCGTCATTTTTGTTGTGCTTGGTTTAGTTTTGGATTTTTTTTTGGTTTGGTTCCTTCCTTATTTATGACTTTGTGCCCAATGGATACAACACTGGTTCTAAACATCTCTTGGTTCCTTACTACATCCTTTTCAGTCCTTATCCCCGATCAGAGCCACTATTACTCCAATTTTAGTCATTACTCTAAAAATCAATGCCCTTACTCAAATTATGGCTAAGTCTAGGTGCTTAGCAGTGTTTCATTGAGTTCTTCTAACCTTGGTGGGCTCCACCTAAGTTATTCTAACTTCTACCTACACCACTTTCTCTCCAAAATTGTTCATTATTTTAAGTGGGTGGTATGTTACTAAAATTTTATAACTTCTTGAGTAATAGAAGTGATTTATGAAGTCTTTATACTTGAAATTTCAATGTTAGCGATCCGTACTTGAAGTTTGAGAACTTTTCTAAAAGACCGTCGATGAAGGAAAGTTAAGGAATTTTCAAGTATGGGTGGGAGTTTCAGTTGGATTGAAAATTATCGATGGCTCTGCTAGGGTTTCATGAACTCCTTGTTTTACCACCTCAAAGGGCATTATTCAGAAAAAAAGGAAAAAATGATGAAAGTGCAGGTTGATTTCATTATTGTGTATTTTAGTATGTTCTTTCACACCAATTAAATGAATAATAACAATGCAGAATTAATGAATAGTTAAAGCGACATAATTACAACGTGCCATATAGAGTGACATGAACATAAATGAATACCATAGCGAGATACAATAAAGTAATTCAAACTTGGAAACATTTAGAAATAACAAGAACACCCGAATATCAAAAATGTTTTCATTATATCATATTATTGGTGTTTTCAGGGTGAACATCAACATATGGACTCCCTCCACCACCTACTAGAGACACTCAATTTGGGTTGGTGACAATATATTTTCATGGGATTGCAAAAATTGGGCGAACAACCCCATATCTTTCCACACCAGCCCCACACAAAGGAGAGTCGCATATTCTTTTGTTGCATCATGTTGGGTCGTAGTTGCAATGCATATAGTGTCTCCAATCAGATCGGTTAATGGATAATGGTTGATCCCTACAATAGGTACATTCACCCTATGTAGAAACTTGAGCCTAACCAAGCGTTCAACTGCCCTCATTCCCCAATCTCGCCATCTAGAAGTGCAAACTATAGTATAAATGAAATGCTCAAAAAGTATAGTGTTGTGCATATGGACCTAAATCAGAAATATTTCTCCCAAGATGTCACACAATACTTCTTCCTTCACTTCACTCTAGACCACAAAGACCTCCTTCAACTAGTCTGATAGCCATCTAAAGAGAGGACAACACTCAACCTCTTTGATGATGATGAAGTCATCATCAACACACCATTGATCTCTGCACTCACCATTTTTAGAATTCTTTTAGTTGGTAAAATGCATCTATGCTCATCGAATTTATAGAAATTTGGAGATGTATTTGAGCTAGATTTTATTAATATTTGGAAAATGATAGGATGGTGATGTGGCCCAAATTAACTGTTGATGTGACCAATATCTATTTAACTTTCCCAATTGATCTGTCATTTGGATAGTTTGCACATGTGATCTTATGATTAACATGAATTGACCATTTAATGTAGTGCTTGTGAACCACGTTAATTGCCAAGGAATGGTCGGCCATAGGGAAATATTTGAAGCAAGAGGCATTTGGTGACTATTTAAATTCATAACATTTGTAAATATAATTATCATTATTCTTGACCATTAATGCTTCTCCATCTATTGGTTTCTAGGGTAGGAATTTGGGCGGCAAGAAGGCATCTTTATATTTGGCAACCACTTAGTAACCGCCAAGATAGGGAAAGATTGTATCCCTATATCTTTGTTTAGAATAAATTTTGGAGGGTCTAAATTCTCTCATGTGCACTGTGTTGTAATAGAGGAAAAGGAACAAAATTTATCTCTGTTAATTTATTCATGTTTACAATAACTCACAATCTGTGAATCATGGGTTTTGAATTTTATTGTCAATCATACCAATCTGTGTGTTGTGGGCATACCTTAAGCACATTTTCTATGTAGGGAATATTTTTCTACATTATATTCATTTATTGTAATTATGATATATTAATCTTTCCATTTTAATGATCATTGATCAATCTAGTCTTTGTGTGAAGTGGTTTATGATCTCCTTTAAATTTAATCACATTTATTGTATTTTTATGAGTTAATGTTTTTCACCTTTACTACTTTCTGGTAAAAAGAATACCTATTGTCAATTTAATCACATGAGGGAGATGTACCTCCAAAATTTAGAGGAAAGTCATAAATGCAATTCTGAAATTTCTAGAGCTGTTAGTGATTTGGTCCCAATGCACCATGAGAAATAAAGTCAAATTTTGAATTATTTTTGAAAAGGCCAATTCATTCACTAACAACAATGAAACTCTAATTGAAAGGAAAGAGGAATTGGATTTACCCCCGGTGAAATTAGACCTACACCTACTCTAGAGCTAGTTTGACATTTTGATCCATCAAAAAACATTTATCATATAGGCTTGTGATTCAAAGTAAATAGATTTTCATCTAATAATAGGTCTAGATTAGGGAAGGAATTAGGTGAGGGAGCTTTTGCTAACTAATAAAAAACAACCCAACCTTTAATTAATTTCTGAGTAAAAAACTTAAGATCAAACTTTGACAATAATATCGCCCATTTTTCTGACATCCCAAAGATATCAGTTCTATAAAACAAGTTCTTAATAAGATCACTTTTAACTATAACATGAGTCTTTATGTGGAGAAGATAGTTCCTTAACTTCTACATTGCAAAGATGAGAGAAACACATTGTTTTTCCATCATAAAGTAGTGAGTTTCATAATCAAATAGAACATGGCTAATGTAATAAACCACTCTTTCTTTACCACCGTTGTCATGATGGGCTAATAAAACTACTAAAGCATGAGGTGATGCTGAAATATATAGTAGAAAGGGTCTATCTTGCATAGCCGAAATTAGTATGGGATGATTATCCAAGTAGATTTTTATAGACTCAAAATCCTTTTGACACTCATCATCCCACCAAAAACGTACATCTTTCTTTAACAAATGTGTGAACGAGAGGATATAGTGAACCAATTGAGATATGAGTCTATGAATTTTCTGAATCTTCCCTTGCAAACTAAAAAGTTGAGAAATGTTCTTAGGTGGAGACATGTTAATTATTACATCAATATTATTTGTATCAACTTCAATTTCATGATGAGAGACAATAAACCCCAATAGTTTGTCGACATCTACACTAAAGACACACTTAAGAGGATTAGAGTCAAATCCCTTCAAAGATAAGACAAATATTCTTAGTGTGATCTTGAAAAGTTATGAACTTAGCCAAGATGTCATCAACATAATATTTTAGGATCTTATGAATGAAATCATGAAATATCAAATTCATTGCATGTTGATAGGTTGCTCCAACATTTTTCAACCCAAATGACATGACTACGTAATATAAGGTACTTGAAGGTTTTTTAAAGGTCATCTTGTACTTATCTTCCAAATTAATAAGGATTTGATTGTATCCCAAGAAGCCATCCATAAAGGAAATTAAGGCATGACTTGGAGTTGAATAAAAAATCGTATCAATATTTGGTAACAAAAAATCATCTTTAAGAGAGGCCTTATTAAGGTCATGAAAGTCAATTCAAACATGAATACAACATTAGGTTTACTAAAAAAAATGATATTTGAAATATAAGGTGAGTAGTCATTAGGATGGATAAAACTACCTTTTAGAAGATTTTCTACCCCAGTCTTGACTAACAAGGTGGCCTTGGGATTCATTTTATGAATCTTTTGCTTGAAGGGCTTGGAATCAAGACAAGAATGATATTATGGACCATAATAGATTCATTAATATTGGACATATCCTCATATTACCATGCGAACATATCAAGATAATTATGCAGGAGATTAGAATGTGAGTTCGAGTCTTCTAAAGAAAGGTATTTTCTAATCTTAATCACATTTTTAGAAGACTTTGGATCCATGAAGACATAAGAAGTATATCCTTTGAGGAGAATACTATGGCCAGCATGTTGATAGTTTCCTCCAACATTTTTCAACCCAAACGACATGACTACGCAATAAAAGGTACTTGAGGGTTTTTCAAAGGTCATCTTGTACTTATCTTCAAAATTAATAAGGATCTGATTATATCCCAAGAAGCCATCTATAAAGGAAAGTAAGGCATGACTTGGAGTTGAAAAAAATCATATCAATATTTGGTAACAAAAATTCATCTTTAAGAGAGGCCTTATTAAGATCACGAAAGCTAATTCAAACATGAATACAACCAAATTGTGGGTTTTTGAAAGGTCATCTTGTACTTATCTTCCAAATTAATAAGGATCTGATTGTATCCCAAGAAGCCATCCATAAAGGAAAGTAAGGCATGACTTGGAGTTGAATAAAAAGTTGTATCAATATTTGGTAACAAAAAATCATCTTTAAGAGAGGCCTTATTAAGATCATGAAAGTAAATTCAAACATGAATACAACCATTAGGTTTACTAACAAAAATTATATTTGAAATCTAAGGTGATTAGTCATTAGGATGGATAAAACTAGCTTTTAGAAGCTTTTCTACCTTAGTCTTGACTAACAAGGTGACCTTGGGATTCATTTTACAATTTTTTTCTTGAAGGGCTTGGAATCAAGACAAGAATGATATTATGGACCATAATAGATTCATTAATATTGGGCATATCCTCATATTGCCATGCAAAGATATCAAGATAACTATGCAGGAGATTAGAATGTGAGTTAGAGTCTTCTAAAGAAAGGTATTTTCTAATCTTAATCACCTTTTTAGAAGACTTTGGGTCCATGAGGACATAAGAAGTATCTCCTTTCAGGAGAATACTATGGTCAGCATGTTCTCACCATCATAAGATAAAAAAATATTTCTCATCAACACTCATAAACGACTCTCCAAAGTATGATTGACTATTCAAGAAATGTGGGAATCAACGCTTATAGTGATATGAAGGAAAATCAAAATAGACGTGCCCAAGAATCATTCTAGAGCTTCTTCAGAAGAGAAAACATCTAGAGGAACTTCACGATATTTTACTTTACTTTCAATATATTCTAGATGAACAAGTCTAAGAGGAAGAATCTCGGTAGAGATCATGTTGACTTTCAACCATGGTTTTTCCTTAGACATTGTGGGGTAGTATCCGAGTCCAGTCTTAGAGCCACGTGGATCAACTTCTAAAGGGAATTTAATACATTTCTCATCATGCCCACAACTTTTACCTCCATAACCAAATTTAGAAACAATATCAAATCTTAGTCCATATCATGATTGTAACTCCTAAGAATTAGGAGGAGTAGTATAAAGGGCATAATCAATATTATAAATATCACCCTACTTACAGAGGCATAATCATCCTTTTTAGTAGAGGAAAATGAGATTTTTGGAATATTTAAGTAGATTGGATCTACTTTGTATTCCTTGATGTAAGATTTGGTCAAGTATAAAGACCCCTAATCATCACCCAAACATGCATTCAATTTAGGAGAAGTAGAAGAAGTAGACTTAGGAATCTCTTCTTTTGGAGGATCTTCTTTAGGGACATTCTTCTCAAGGGTATCTTTTTCAAGAGATACTATGGGAGTAGATGTCAAAACATTAGAAGATAATGAAGGAGTATAATTTTGAAAGGTAGGTGTAACCAAAGCATGACCAATTTCTTCCATTTGACATAAATTCTTAGCATTAGGGTCAACCTTGATCATAACTACTTGATTGATAAAACAAACTTAACAAAGCCATGAAGGGTAGAAGTGACTGATCCTAAAGAATGAATCCAAGGTCTACCTAAGAGAATATTGTATGGTAAAGGTCTTGGCATAAAATACACTAGGTTAGGAATGATGAATGGTCCTATATTTAAGGTAAAAATAATAGTGCCCAAAGCTTGTTGACTAGTGTTATCAAAACCATGAATAAATAAAGAAGATGCAACAAGAGAACTTGAATCAACTTTGACCTTAGGAAATAGATCGAGACTACACATATTGAGTGTCGAACCATTATCTATGAGAGTTTTTCTAATTCTAATAATATTAATGTAAATAATTATCATGAATGGATCTTCTTAGTTTTGCACTTCTAGAGGAGGGAGTTAACATGGATAAAATATAATATTTGGAAAATCTACTCAAATATGACCTATCAATGCATTCATATCCATCGGCCTAGTAGAAGAGGGTAAAATAATATTTTGAAGAGCTTCTCGAAGCATACCTTGATAAACTGGGGTAATTTGAAGGAAATCCCAATGTGAGATCTTAGTAGGAGTGACTCGAAGTTGCTCGATAAGATCATACTCTCTTTTTTGCCTGGCTGAAGGTTTAGGTGCTTGAGGAAGATTTGGTTGAGAAGGTGGTAAGGAAGTAGGTTGATCAAAATTTTGTTTATTCATTCTAGAATTATAAGTATGAGCTACTGCATTATAAGAAGAAACTTTAAATTGTGTATACCTTGTATAGAGATTTGGAGAGCCATTATTAAATAGAATACCATGAATAGAATGCACTCTCTTTGGAGAAGGAATAGCCAAAGTCACATATATTATCGGTCTCTTAGGCCTTTCAAGGGAAACAATGATTAAAATTATATTTACGGACTTCTTGTCCTACAAGGAAGGAGATTCTAAGGGTGGAGTTGTATAACGAGTTTTTGAATAGAAGAAGATGTCTCTAGGTAATCATCTAAGGCATCCTCTAGCATTTCAAAATATTTCTCTAAGAAGACATTACCAAATGTATTGAAATGTTGAGAAAAAATATTTGACATGAGGTTTTCACATCGAGTTCATTAAAATGTAGATGAGGGGATTTTCTACCCTCAAGATGACAGGGTCTTAACTTGGAGCAAATAGATCTCAACTACATCAATTGGCACGACTCAAGTGAACTAGGAATATAATTATTTAAAACTAAATTATAAGCAATGCTTGACAATAAATGTGACTAAAAATGTCAAATAACTTACAAATACTAGATGATAAAAGATGTTTAGGTTATAGAAATAGAAAGCACTAAATACACACAATATGATACCAGTCAGATGAATTCTTCACTTTGGATTCCAACACACCACAAGTACATCTACACTATTTTTGTACGAATAGAGTCCAAAAATTACCAAAATGAAGTCCTTTTCTTGTCGAACCTATTTATCACTTACACACATGGAGACAAAGAAAATTGTTGGGGTTGTATAGGTATTTGCCTCAATCAAACCCCTGCTTTGGTGTTTCCACCTCCACAAATAGCCAAACAAGATTGGAAGACATAAAAATTAAAATACACATGTGATAGAAGAAAACCCTGCTATGGAGGAGAACCCCTATCACAATAAAGAGACACTAGATGAGATCATATAAATGTTACAATAGATAAGATTGTTTGAATGATAAGTAAGAGAGTGTTACTCACAGTTGTGGTCCCTCTCTAGACAATAGAAGTGACAAGATCATAAGGAAGAGGAGTCTTTGTTACTGAAAATGTTCAAGACATGAGAGTATTTTGGTAGAGTTTTATTAAGAGAGAGAGATGTAGAGCTCCAAGTCAAAAATTCCCCAACAACTTATGAAAAATGAGGAAGAAAAGTGAGCTTTGTTATTTAACTATGCAAGAATAGGTATTACAGTTATATTTGGGCATTGGGACACACATCACAAATAAAATGCATGGGATATTCCCATTTGAATCTCAAATTTTATTAGGATTTTTGTGCGTCATACTCCCGTCTATCCAAATTCTTCCAAAATTCAAACCACAAGCTACTAACGCTTCATCATTGTCATTCATGAGATCAAAATTGTATAATCTTGATAATGAATTTTATCATAAATACATCAAGCACAATGTGTAAGTGTAAAATTGGTACAAGGTGCAATTTGTGACACTACAAAAGGTAATATGATATATTGATGTGTTTGATTCAATTATAAAAGTAAAAATAATAGTTATGTATGATTATCATATTGATGATACTAACAATGTATGTAAATTACAAGTCACTTGTACCATCCATTCTTTTAATCCTTGATAAATGATAGACATCTTTTTTTATGATGAATTTGAAGGAAGGAATTATATCAAATATGATCTTGCTTATTTTTTGTACTATCTTGATTATACTTGTATTGTTACTAATCTTTGTATTGATAAACACCTATTTTGGTGATAATATGAATGGTTGTTATAAGGATTTGAAGGTTATGTATGAGATTAAAAATGATACAAAAACGTGATAGCTATTAATTGAAACTATTTCTAAATTATAAACTTGAATTGTTCTTTGTGATTACTTGATGCTTAATCAATTCTCAATCAAAGCACTTAAAATAAATGTTTTTAAATTTGAGTATCCATTTAATAACTCGATCCTAGGTTGATGATAAAATAATAACTATCATATATAAAATATTAGAATCAATATAATTTCGTAAGTTTAGGAAATCACAAGACTCATTTATAATGTACATGTATTTTATCAATCTTTGTCATAGCCCTAAATTTGGTTGTGACAACATGCTTGCAAAAGTCTAATCAAAGCCTATGTGGAGAATCTTTTTTGAAAGGGAAATATGTTTAACCAACTATAAAATTTAAAGAAAGATATAAACCATGCCAACTATACTTATGATATGCTTAATGCACATCCATCGATCCCAACAAAATGAATTGGAAATTCCTTTTTAAATTGAAGTCCATTGTCATTATCTTAATATAATGAATCTAAATTTAAGCATGAGGACTATTCTAGAATTTAGAATGTACTAAAATTACTTATTTGTGATTGATATTTATGAGAACATTCAGTAAATATATTTTCTTGTTATCTTCATTTTAGAAAATGTTAGATATATATCATATAAATTTTAGAAATTTTTGTAAAGGAAAACATTCCAAACATCTAGGATGAAAAGGTTGTTGGACAATGAAAAAATCTAAGTATTAAGCATCATCTTTTGACCTATTTAAGATTATTTATAAAAAATCAATTACAAATTACACTTGCATGACCTACACCCCTAAGGAAAATTAAAACAATTCTTCCATCCTATATAATTAAGGGATATATTGGTTTTCATTTTTTATTTATTTTTAACATGATATAGTATTTTCCAACTATTAAATCATGAATGTATTTTCTATCACTCATCTCAACTATAAGAAGGTGAAGAGTCACATGGAAGTTCAACTATTTCAATTTTCATAATGATCATTTACCCTTCACAACTTTTTAACATGTATAAATTTGCACATCATATTTCATGGCATAGATCTAGCTAATAGAAGATAAAAAACCATGGGTATGAATTTTACTCCAAAAATAATCCTATTTACACAACACATACTAATAAAAATTTCTATTCCAATTCTAATATATCTACCAGATGTCTTTGTTCTTGTAAAGGAAATGTGACTTAGATTTTGATAGTATCATAGAACTATGAAATGTGATATATAGTCAATATAGGCATATATGTGTGTTTGTACATATCATAGAAGTATGAAATGTAATATATAGTCAATATAGGTATATATGTGACTATGAACATATATTTGCATACTTGATATTTGATATAGATGGCAACCATGTAGTTGTGGTAATATCAATTTACAATCTTATTATTTCTATAACAAAATTTTAGAGAAACAAATAAGGAAAAGTATATCCATGTCAAATGATTAACATGAAATGTTCAAGCTAATAATGGACCATTTTCGTGGTAATAAGAGGTTGAAATTGTATCCTTGTCAACTATAGTGTGGTACAAATGTGGTCCTTTCTCATGTCCTTTAAAGCTTCGAAACAACAAATACCATTATTTTGGAGAAAAAACATATTTAATTTTAGGTTTCAAATCAATAGACCATGAGACAATGAATAACATTTATAGTTTGTTAAATGACAAGCAACACAATATTTTTGTAGCATCAATCATTTTTAATAGTTTATAAATTATCAAGGGTTGAGTTCAATTGGTCACAAAACATTGGTTTTTCATTTGGGAGACCAAAGTTCAAATCCTCGAAATGGCATCTAATGTGAAATTATAAGTTTCGACTCCTATTATGATAGTGACTTTTAAGATGTGACTCTTGATCTTCCATTATTAATTTGAAATTTGAAATTTCAAGTTACGACTTTTAGTCTTCCATTATTGACTTCTACTATGAATGTGACTTAACTCTTAACCTTCGCCAAAAAATTAAGTGTGTTGCGTCTTAATCAACTATTACTTATATAAATCATCTAAATAAGCCTTCCTCACTAGATCTTAATTGCTTATATAAATCATATTTGTAAAATTTCCAATAAAATTAAATGTTCAAAATGATTAAAAAATGTCCACAAATTTCATAAAGGGGTGTTAGAAATGGGGAATTATTTTCAATGATTTTACTTCCTTAGCTCATCTAATCAATCAACTCTATTGATGTGCATCTCTCAAAAGGCAAAATAGCAATAAAAGAGGAAATATAAAATAAGTCCACGTGAGGTTTTTAAAATCAAACTTTTGCAAGTAAAGGGTTTGTCAAAGGTGAAGCGTGTGTTTTATTCAAGATAAGTCAAAATTAAAATTAAAAAATCAATTAAATATTATAGAAGAATAAAGTAACGAATAAAACATAAAGATAAAGCAAATATGCATTAGTTCATGTTTATTATTATTTTTATTGTGTTTGCTTTTGATTGCTTATCACTTAAGTTATTCACAATGTAAAAGCTTGGCTTAAATAATTGGGTAATAATAGTTGGATCATTTTGATCTTCAGCTTTGAATAAAATTTTCTATTATTAATTGGAAGCATTAATTACAATTAATATAAAATTATAAAAGAATTAAAATGTTTTATAAATTTATTTAAGTTGGGCACTTTAAACTTTAAAAAGTTAAGTGAAAATAAAATAAGAAAAGGTATTGAAATTTAAAATATTAATAATTGTTATATTAAGAAAGTATAATATTATATTACAAGTTATATTACTATGTTAAGAATCATCACATTAAAAAACATGTTATTATATCAACAAATATTATATAAAAGAAGTGTGTTATCATATTAATCACTATTATACTAAAGAATTATGTTATTATGTGAATAAACATCATATTAAAAAAATATATTATCATGTCAATAATCATCACATTAAAGAAGCACGTTATATGTGATTAATTGTCGATCTAAATATAATTTTTATTGAATATTACACTATAAAATGCATTAATGTATAGTAATTTGAAGATGCAATTGAAATCATTAGTAATAATGCTAAGGGTAATTGTATCTGACATCTTTCATACTAATTTTAAATCATTAATTTTTATTTCCCATTTACCTTCCTTTTTGCTATTCGTTTTTAGGTATAGGTGTTGTACACCTTCCAAATTTGTATAAAATGTAATTACTAATATTTGTACTATGTTGTAGTATTTGAGCCCTCATGGAAAAGAGCATCATACATGGGAGGAATCTCAAGATTCTTTGTATGTACATTGTGGCACTGATAATTTATGTTATATGTAAGAAAGTATCTATACTATTTAAGACAAGTAAGAGTGTTTATGACATTGTAATTAATGTAAGAGAATGTATGAGAAATGTAAGAGCATAGAAGAACAACTAAGAGAGATTAAATAGTAGACTATATGGAGCATGCTTTATTGGCTAATAATAATTTTGCGTAAGAGAATCTTGCAAAAAGTTTGAATGCACCCATATAGGGTGCTTGTAATCCAAAAATGATTTTCTTTCTCACACACAAGTAATGATACTTTATGTTTTGAGTCCCAAAATAGGTCATAAATATCATCAAAATATGAATGCATTTACATATTTTAATTCCTCTCAACAACTATAATTTAAAAAATACAACACCTTATTTTGAGTTCATATATACAAGTAATGGCTTTTGTCAGGCTAAAGAGATAAAATCACTAATAGGGACAATTTTTTGATGCAACTTTTATAGATTTCATTTATAGATATGACTATCTTACACAACACATGTATAAATAGAATCAAGGGAAACTATATTCCAAAATATTAAAGCAATAAAAAATAACAATCAATTAATTGAAAATATTTTTTACATTTTTACTATCCAATCCTTAGGAAAATTTTCACTTGGAAAGTGTCTTTTCCAAGATTATAATGCTTAAACATGGAATTATGAACAAATTTGTGATGAGTACTATCTTTGGCAACTCTAAAATCACCAAATAGAAGAAAAGGGAAAAAGGAAATGAAGAGGAGAATGCAAAGAAAGTTGAAGGGAAGAAGGATAAGGAGGACTGGGAAGTGTCCTTGGATGCCCTCCTTGAAGATTGAAGCTTAATCAACTAGTTGAATGTTTGTGGTTTGTTCTCTCTCGATTTAGTTCTCTTAATTTTTTTTGTTAGGCCTGAGTTCCCTTTAGCTATTGTTTAGGCCTACATGCCCTTCTATTTTTTTTACAAATTTTTATGCTATCTCAAACTCTCGGGATCAAACCCCTTTCCTTTATTTTTTAATCAAAAACATTTTTATTAATTCCAAGGGTTAAAATAAATGTATATAAATTCTTGGTAAATATTTTAACATCCTTTCGATAGATAGTTACAAAGGCCCTTAGATTAATGGTTATAAGCAAATAAAATATTAATAAATCTTTCTAAACCCTAGCCAAAAACCATCCAAGGTATACAATATGTCCTTGATTGGACATACATTATATGCTCCTTCTTGAATATCCACTACCTACCTTGTACTTTCATCCAAAATATTTCTCTCATTTCCCAATTACAATGGATGTATGCTCCCTTCATTGACTAATAAATCTAGTCCAACTAACTCATGCACTCAACTCAACAAATCAATATATCCTTTATCAAGTGATTCATTAGTTATGAGTGTTACATTTATAATGTCAAACTAGGGACATGTCTTCTTGGATGATGCCAATATTATGTGTAAGAATTAAAGGTTTTTGAGGTTTTTCTTAAGTAGTGATTATATAAATTGAACTCTTATTTAGAAAGGAATTCATATAAAAGAATTCAAAAATTGAACTTGCTTATAAAAATTATCATATAGTTGTTGCTACAGGTTAACACTAGTGCTATTGGTAACAATTACAAATAACTAACAAATAACTATTGATCTAAACTTGAACATATTAGGATAACTAATCTACCAATACAACACTAGAGTCACAATGTTACCTTAAGTGGGCCCTTTCTTGGGTTATTGCACTCTTTTACTTCTCAAAATTATCAATCAATCTTTCTATCCTTTATTCATTCACATTCAATTGACATAAACTGATAATGAATTTCTTTTGATTATTTCTCAAAAATGATACACATGCTAAAAAAAATCACCACCATTTTATTTTACAAATCCTTTAATAAATAGACTTGGTTTCAACTAGCTAATCCTAATTTTCCTTATTAGGTTGGACTCCTAACAACATAAATTACAAATTTCATCTCATTCCCAAAAATAGGAAGAGGATTTTTATTTTGAAATCATAAATAGGAGTCTTCAAAAAATAGAGTCCTAACAAAGTTCTCCAATTTTTACTAGACAATTGAAATTACTAACATGTATGGACAAATGACATAGTTTCTTCCCATTCTCTATGATATTATATATTATTGTTGCTTGTTGAAGTTATATTTGCATGTTCTAGCTTTGTCGATTGTGGGGTTTCCTACTTCTTTGGCTATAGGCGCTTGATCCTTCAACTATGTGTAGTTGGTCCTATAGTTGTATGTCTATGATAGTCCTTTGCCTGGGTGTTGTCTGATACCCTTGTTTCATGCTCGGGGTTAGTTCCTCCAAGATACTATAATTACCATAATTATCATAATATACTGTCATATTTTAGAGATAGCCATCTAAACATGCATCATTTATCAAATTATTGTTTATTGAGTTTAGTGCTTTATGATTTTAAACATTTAGTCATAGAGTTTAGGAATGTCACATGAGTTGTTTCAAGGAAACATGAAATAAACATAATTAACAAGAACAAATAGTGAACTCATCAATGGATTTATATATATTTTTAAGGTGTTTGAGGTTTTAACCAAAAACCCTTTTTATAATTAATAATTTTTATTACATGATTGATGCAACCATAGTTGGGGAGTCTAATTAAGTACTATCTAACCTTGTAGCTAAATTGAAATCACACAAAAACACATTTTTTTATAGAAAACATGATAGTGACTTGATTTATTACACAACAAATGACATAATGAAGAAGCTTCAATGAGCATCTATCACATTAGGTCTCATCCATTTGATTACAAAATTAGGTCAAATGAGATCTCTCAAAATTGTGATTAATCTTCTATCCTTTGTCTTTTCCTTCTTTGAATTTTTAAATTTTTTTCCCTATCTTTACATGATATCATACTATTCTTTATATATCTGAATGTAACATGATATGCACCACATGAAACACATTACACCAACCCATGAAAATGTAATAAAGATGAAATAATTTTAAAAATCTTAATTAATTTAATCATTAGTTGGCCTTGGGATTAGATGCATCACCTTTTTTAGTGTGTATGTTCAATGAAAAAATGTAGATTCATATTCAATGATTCACCTTGACTTATGAACCTTCAAATATAATTTAGTTATATGCATGACCTTTCTTAGGACTTAAATTCAAATTAGGAACCCTAGGAATTGGTGCAATATTCAAAAGTTTGTTGTATGTCCAAAATAAGGTATTATTATATAATGCATATTCCACTTCAAGTCCTCCAAATGGTAAGCATGGATGCATTGAATAGTTCTCCTTAAAATTTAGATATAATACATTGTAAGGTGCTCTAATAGGTTTGTATTTTTGTAGTGTCCAAAAATGTAATCCTTAACATTTTCACACTATGTTTGGGTCCCTTAGTTAATTGGACTTAATTAAGCCTCTAATTGGCCCTATTTTTTATTTACAAGCCTAATTAATTATAATTTTTGAAAGGGGAATTTTGATTTAATTAATGCAACTATCATTTTCATCACTTCGAAATGAATATGTCTTGATAGTTTAGTTCAGGACCCATTCTCCCCTTGGATGAATGGGTCCCCTTTAAGATCAAAAATTCAAATTTTAAGCATGTTTTTGGCAGAATGTTAAGGTCCTAAATTCAAGTTTTAAGTGTCATCTTGTAATGTTTAATTTTCAGGAAATTAGAAAATTACCTATAAATGCAAAGTCTTTTTATCAATTCAAATCCTAGAACTTTATGCAAGCATTCCTAAAGCAAAGATTATTGTCAAAGGTGTTCAAGAGTAGATTTCTCAAGAATTTGTTGCAACATTCAAGATCTCAAGCATCATGCATGTTTTTGGAGCTAAAATTGTGATGTAGGTTTCAAGCATCAAGATCATATAATCAATTAATCAATTTCATGCAAGATCAAAACTTTGGAGAGATCTACTAAGTTTCAGTACTTCAAGGGTTTCAAATCAAGGTTTTGGTGAGTAGAAACATAACACTTGTTCACTAATCATTCCTTTCATGTTTCATTGTTTGAATTCAAGGTTTAATTACCAAAATGGGGTTTGACCAAGGAAAACCCCCATTCACCAAAAATAAACAATTTTTCCCTCTTGTGTGTTTTGTAGATCTTAGGTTGGAGAAGAATTGAAGATCTATTAAAAGAGAAAAAATGCAAAAAATTTCAAAGTTGTCGTCAAGCCATGTAAACTCACTTTTAGAATTTATTTCTAAATTTCCAACTGTGGAACCTGGAGGAATTGAGAGTGCAAACATAGGACCAAAGGACTATGAAAGAAGTTTTTCAACCCCTATTGCTAGATCCATTCACCCTTGGGCAAATAAGTCCTAAATGACACTCAGCAACAACATTTTAGTGAAAAGTGAAAAAATACTTAACCTTCTTAGATCTACCATAAAGTTGTAGGTTTTGTTAGATTAAGGCTTAATCTAGTGATTTCAAGTGTTACTTTTCATTTTTGGGTTTATTTATTATTTTTAGTCTTTCTCCTAAAAGTGTTGTTTTAGTAGATTTACCCCATCCTAGGTCATAAGAAAAACAACAAGATCTCCTTCAAGGTTGAATCACCTAAGGGCTAAAAGTCAATCTTGCCTTGAGGGATCTCTTTTTCCTAATGAAATAAGGAAGATACGTGCATTATACGCCATTTTCACTTTCTATTTTTAGTAAATTATTGGTGAACCCCTATTTTAATAGAAATAACCTATTTTCCTTTATTTCATTTTGGTGAACTTGACATTATTGCACTATAATTTTTTTGATTTGGAGTCCATTAATGTTTAATACTTGGAATACTGAGAACCCAAGGGGGTGAATTGGTATTCCCAAAAACCATTTAATTAAAAACCATCCAATTAACATAACATACTTAGCAACTAACAAAAATAAAATTATAAATAGTCTATAACACATGCAACACATGAACACCAAAATTTGTATGTGGAAAACCCAAGATGGGAAAAACCATGGTGAGGTTTAGCTCACAATATATTATGACCGGTCATAAAATACTACATAAATGCTCACAGTCAGGAGGACTCACTATCCAAGTGAACTCAATGTTCACAAAAAAAGTAAGACAAGAAAAGTGGCTACACAACCAAGTTTTGAATTGATACAAAATACATCTGTCATATGCTGAATTCAGTTCCTTTGAAGCTCAAGATTCTGATCCAAAACACTTCACCTAATATAGAACAAAAATCTCTACTCTAAATTATATTCACATATCCTTTTCTCAATCTTCTGCAAAAATTCACTTTGTTGCTTGCATTCATATCACATCACTAGCAAATATCTCTTAATCTCAAAATGATCTTATGTATATATATGAGCATCATTGAAAACGCTAACTAGATCAACCTAAATAGATGATGTCAAAGGGAATGCAAAACGGGCCTTGTCGACACCTAATTCAAATTCAAATACCTTTGCACCACAAACCTATGAGATATAGATCAACATGGACCTATAATAGCCCCTTATTACATTTGCATTATAATTTTAATCTCCACAACCTTTTACATATTTTAGGTCGACCAGTCATAGGACCTAAAATGAAATACTTCAATTGATCAACACACACAGAACACTTGGATCAAAAAAGATCATGCCAACTAGAAATATTAACCCACAGACACCTGTAAACATCATCCCAAAAATGCAAGGCCATGCACACACTCACAAAGACGTGTGAAAAAAAGGCCATGCACATTGGATTGAAAACTAGGAACACTCTACATATAGAACTTCTATCACATGCAACTTTTGAACCATTTGTTCAGACCAATTGAAATTCTGGATTTAGGCACTAATATCATCCACAAACAACACATTATAATCATGAAGAAGCATCTATACATGGGATGAAATGTGAACCAATCTACAAAGGGCACAGGGAGCAAAAATTGTTGACTTAGACACATAGCAAAAGTACTTAATTGTGAATCAGTTCAACTAAGCAAAGTATTCTTCATACCATTTTGATATTCACCATGTACATTTGACATCAATGACAACACATGTCTTCTTCATTCTTTCAACAATTGAAACCCTAGATCTAGGATTTATATTACTTTGCATTTGCATTGATTTGCATCTCATTTAAGGTTGTTAGCTTGCATTAGTTTACATTACATTTAGGGTTTTAGGTTTGCATTTTGTATCCTTTGAAATCTACAAAATTCAAAAATTTACATGCATATTACATTGATTTTGCATAGTACTTGCATATTAGTGTATGTTCAATCATTCACATTCAAAATTTGAGTCAAAATTGCATTTCAAAAAGTGTCATATTGTCCATTAGTTGTCATTTGTTTCACTTGCATTTAGACATCAAATTCTATAAAAATCAATCATTGAAAGTATAGTCTATAACCTGAAATAAGAAACCCTAGATCTGAACTTCAAACTCAAATTTAAATTTTTGTAACCCCTGTTCTAAGACCCATTCACTCTAGGGCGAATCTATCTTTGTATATGTGTTGTTTCAAAATTTTGGCTAGTGATTTTTCTTTGTTTTCTTCATTCTAATATGTTGTTAAATTTGGATTTTAGTTTCAGAAATAAGAAAAATCAGTCATTGCTTGAATTAGGTTTAACTGGTCTAATTGAGTGTATTATCTGGAAATCAAAATTGACATTAAAAACATATCATTTTTAGTATCTTGCATTCCAAAATCAAAAAATCTTAATATATCAGATCCAAAAATTTGTGTAAAAATTAATCATGGACATGTATATGGGTAATATATTGAAAACCTTAAGATCTTTGGTAGATGTTTCAATTTTTGTTTTTGGTGAAGACCCTAATGCAATGGAGACTATTAATTAACCTTCACCTCCTAATGAATTTCCTTGTGAAGAGTAAATCTTAGGTCAAGATGAAGATAGCATGCAAAAATTCATACAAGACTCCTTACACAACCTTGGGAAAAATGCATCCTTTTATCCATCCATGCAAAAACCACCTGTAATTCCATCACTTGATATGTTAAACCTCTTACATCCTAAAATGTAAGCACGAAGAAAGCCTCAACCATCAATCATTAATGAATTTGATCACAAGGGAAATAATGATACTCTTCCATCTTATGTTCATCGAGTTACAATACACCCATTAACTTAAAAGAGAGTTATGGTCAAGGCTTTAAGATATTAAGAAAACAAGGATGTGACATAAAAAATGAGCATGGAATTCATAAAATATTAGATCAAATACCATTTGAGGATATCAAAGGGTTAGGATATGATGATCTCCCCCCATTATGCATCTCCCAAGGGAAAAGATGTCCTCTTTCACAAGATCATTTCAAGAGACCAACTAATACCTAACAAGAATGATAGGATCACCATAGATCCTCCTCCCCCACTTCCACCTCAACAAGTTGCCCAATAAAGAAAAAGACAAAAGCCTTATAAAATCAATAAATTGCAATTCCCTTGTCCTATAACATGAGAATGAAAAATCCTTACACACACTTCTTAACCAAGGAATTATAACATTGCCACCTATCAAGGAAAATAAAAAAGTAAAAAGTACAAACATGTCTCATTGGAAATATCATAGAATTCTTGGACATAGTACTAATGAGTGTCGTGCCTTAAAGAGTATCATTATCAAATTTGAACCATTTTCACAAGAATGTGATCATATAATCCTTTAGAAATTAATTGCTTTGCTCCTTTCCGTGTGATAGTTGTAGGATCACAGTATACTCACTATTTCATGGTTTACAATTATTACAAATCATTTCCATATTACAAGGATCCCATTCTCATCACCCATCTCGGCTCATCATTGTTCTGCATTTAGTGGGAGTAAGGGGTTTGATAGCCTTGTCCTAGTTTATAAATTTTTGTTGTTCCTTTGGCTAGTTAGCCGCCTTTTGCATATGATGAACAAGATTGGGATGTGAATGACCTGCTATAGGTTTACTTGCATGTGCCATACTAGTTTTCTCTTTGTGTTCTTTGTGATTGCATGTGTGTAATGTGATCCCCCATGTTGTGTTGCTTTACGTGTCTTAATAGGTTTGTGAGCCTACTTTGGATGACCCTTGTCACTTCTTTGGTACAAGGATACAAAGGAAGTTAATCCATTGTGACATTCTTCTATTTCTATCTACACTCTTCTATTTGTTGTAACCTCTTGTCTTGTTTTTTCCTTTTGGGGATCATGCAAGGCATTGAGACATCTAGGTCTCTTTCATGTTGACCCAAAATTTTCTCTTTATTCTCTCTCTCTCTCTATGTGTCATTCTTCCTTTTTGCTCATTGTTCCATGAGTTATTTGGGGAATGATGATGGTTTCGAGCCCGATTGTATCCACTAGTACAAAAACTATAATACATGACTGAAAAAACTACTAAAAACTACTTATAAATGACTGAACTTGGTCACGTGACCATTAGTAGTTTATTGCCGGTCATATATGACATGGCCAAATTGATGAATAAAACATTTTTAGTCATTTATTGGTTGTTTTGATTGATCGATTTAGTACTATATTTAGTCATTCATTGTTGTAATTTGGTCACTTTATTTAGTCATTGATTGTTGTAATCTGGTGACTTATTTAGTCATTTTTTATTCATTGATATATTTAACTGGTCACTTATTTAGTTGTTTATTTAGTCATTGATTGTTGTAATATAGCCACTTATTTAGTCATTTTTTTATTCACTGATATATTTAGTCATTGATTGTTGTTAACTAGTCACTTATTTAATCATTCTTATTCACTGTTCATTGATTTTTGTCAATTGGTAGTATATTTAGTCAATTTAATTATTAATTGATGTCAATTACTATTATAGTTAGTCATTTTAATTGACTGATATTTGAGGATTTAAGCATAAAACACAGAAATACACATCAATCATCAATTGCACATAATAAGGTAGCCATTGAGAAGGAAAAATTAGTAATCTTTATTAATAAAAGAAAGGTGTTCTAATTACAACTTAGAAATAGAGTATTACAATTTCTATTTTCAATCACAAGACTGAAAATCTGAGTTACAATATTGCACAAAAATGACTGCAAGAAAGAAACTTCTCCAAAAAACTTTTGAAATGATGGAAATACATTCTTGAAGCCCTTCAATGCAAGCACATGCCCCTTTCATCTCTTAAAACTTCTACAATGTGGGAAATCTTCCCGGAGCAAGTTGTAATGTGTAGAATCCAAGAAGGAGAGTGTTGATCATGTCCCATATATGAAGCTCTCTCCTTCAATGCAGTCAATAATAAACCAAGTAGAATCTTTTCTCCTCTATATGCAATGTGCCATCTGATAGGAGCAACAAGGTGTTGCCTTTTCTGCCATGAATGAAGCTATGCATCAATACAACCAAAAAAATTAGTACTAGTCTCAATTCAAAAAGAATAAAAGTGCATTGTATATTGCAATTTTATAAAAGTAAGTCCAAACATAGCAGAAAGATAAATCAATTAAAAAATTGTAGGAGATAGATCACATCCATAAACATGGGAGAGCTATAAAAAATTGGAGAAATTGGCTTGGCAAATGAAGGCAACATGGTATTTCTAGATTCAATACTTTTACTTAATACTATGGAATAGAAGAGAAAATAATCATTTATCTACCACCATAGTGAAAAGTTAGCAATTTCATTTGGTTTGTTAAACATGGCCCCTGGTACAACTACTAGAGTTGTTAAGAACCTTCGAGTATGTTCTGATTTTCACACTGCCTCTAAATTCATCTCCAAGATTGTTGCAAGAGAAAATTTTCTGAGAGATCTGAACCATTTCCATAATTTTAAACAGGGACAATGTTCTTGTGGAGAATATTGGTGATGCTAAATGAAATAATCTAAAAAATAGGCTTGAACTATAATAATGTGCACTACATCAGATATTCAAAGGGACATCCATCAAATCATAAGAGTAGGGATTTTTTTGTGATATGTTATAGTTACAAGTGCCTTGCTAGACATACATGAAAATCCAAGGTATTTTTTTATGGCTAGACTAATAATATCTTATTGTAGGGGATACTCCAAGTACATATGGCCCAATTCTAATGACAATTGTTATTAAAGCTAAAAATTAGCTTTGGATGTTATTAGTATGTTATTGATATTGAACCATGGACTGGACTATCTGATACCTTATGACTGAAGATCTTGTACTAATGGGGAGATATGGATCTTGTTACCACTAATCTACCAAAGAAATCCATATGCTAATATTTGAATTCTGAAATATACTTAGATATTTGATTTCTTGTTTCATGTGCCTCCAAATAGGTGCACCATATCCTTGAGGGGGATTAACACAAATTTATTCAACAGGAAAAAGAGACTAATTCTATATGATCTTACTTTGTAATTCATCCCAATGTTGATAACGATCATTCACAGCTTTGTAAAATACACATCATTAACTAATAAGTTCTTAAAAAGTGTTAGGATGCACCCTTCCAAGGGAAAAACCTCTCCAAATTTTCAAAAGAATTGAAACTTTTGAAAATTTGGAGAGGTTTGTCCCTTGGAAGGGTGTATCCTAACATTTTTTTAAGAACTTATTAGTTAATGATGTGTATTTTACAAAGTTTATATGGGTCGTTATCAACATTGGGATGAATTATAATGTAAAATTATATAGAATTAGTCTCTTTTGTCTGCTGAATAAATCAGTGTTAATCCCATTCAAGGATTTGGTGCACCAATTTGGAGGCACATGAAACAAGAAATCAAATATGTAAGAAAATGCAACCAATGGGTGTAAAGCCCAACTCCTCAACCTTTCAAAGTATCTTTCCTACCTGTGTGTGAATTGGATCTTTGGATGAGGAAGTTCTTTCAAATCCAACAGAATAATCATTACACGTCATCAAATCCAACAGAAAGGAGACTAATATATAAATTATTAAAAAAAAAGAATACAATCAAAATTCTAAAAGAAATAAGTAAAATATTACTGCACAAAATCCATCTCTGTAGATTCTATTGCATCATTAACCATTTAACTATCAATAACTCACTGTCCCACCAAAGACATCCAGTCATCCACATTCCATCACTACACCACTATACATAAACTATCCCATTACAGTATGGTGGTATCAGCCTCTCTACTACACCAAGCCTCGTACACCATCACAGTGTGGCAGTGAATATACTGCACCACCATAGGATACCTTCAACCATCACCGCGAGGTATCGATAACCAATTCTATACCACACTAGTCAACATGGAAGCATCACGAGGTTGCGTGAACACCGCACTACCACAATCTCAATCTAACACCTCTATGGGGTAGTGGTAAGTATCACTCAACCGCCAATCACTCCATGAGACACCACAGGATGGTGGTCAAGGCTTGAACTCTCACTTGGTGTGATCTGACTTGATGAAGACCAATTTGGGGGTCCACCAATGAGTTTGAGGCACAAAATTCCAATAGGTAAATACCATAGATTATCCAGAACAAATACACAAGTATCAGACTCAAGTCACTTAGGAAAATAGAGCATGTGAGATTTCCCACTAAACTAATTCAAAATTAATAAGGTATAAATATATGGCTCTTTTAGCATTGCAATTAAGGTGTAAATCACAAATATATAAGCAAGATGTGGCATACCAACAATTGTAATCTATAAATCAAACACTATTGAAAAGACAACAAAAATAGAGATTGTAACATAAATCCTAGCCGAAAAATAAGACTATTATTTAAAAATCAACAAAAGTAAAAGCTTAAACTTGTGATAATATTGTGCAAAAAATGAGTATTGTGTCATTGCATGACTCTTACTTTTGCTCTGAGTATGACAATACCTGAGCTTTTGGTGTTTCTAGACGAAACCTATAGCATAAAAGTGTAGTCTCCATTTGAAGGAACCATCTTCAGAGATCTTCCCTAAAATGAGGGTTGAAATCATTAGAAGAAAAGAAATACCATAAATCTAAAGTAAAAATTTGTATCAAGTCAAATGTCAAAAAATATAATTAAAAAGACAAATCCTTACAATTGGACCAAGTAGATTTATGATTTTATCTTTAGAATGTAGGAACTTTCTCTATCGGAGTTTCATGACCTCAAATTGTATCTCCAATTGGACCAAAAAATTTATGAATGTAGAAACTTTCTCTATTTTATATTCACAACCTCAAATTGGATAAGAAGATTTATGATTATCTCTATCCATCGATGTTTGTATTCCTATACTCGGGTTCTTCTTCTAAGTGAAAACACCCAGAAGTGTTTCAAACCGGCTGAGAGTATTCTCCAACCTATTTATGTCACTAATAGCAATCCAAGTTTTCCTGAACCATCCATACCCAAATGTTGCATCGTAATCTATTCTTCCTACACATAAAAATGCCACATATTAACCCCTTCTAAATAAAACATTTTTTTAAGGTGAAAGGCATAGGAGCCTATATACATATATTATATAGAATAATAAATTCACATATTTGAAGAGTCCAAGTTAAAAAATTTATGCTAATCATGTTGAAAATTAAAAATTCAGCTTACTGTTCCTAGATTATCTACTTTGAAAACCTCCATACATTTTCTACTAAATTTTCATAGATAAACAAACTACTACCCAAAAACTCTTAGATCTAAATGCTTACAAAAAATCAAAACACCATATTTTGTTAAAAAAACCCCATAATATACTGGAACTATTCTTCCAAGAAGTCACCATGCACTGAATTTTCATCTTGCATCTCTTGTCTCTCTGTCAGCTGAAATCCCCTCTCGAACACACATCACCCTCCAACATGTACTCTGGGAAACTACATACACCGATCCAATCTTGCACTAGCAATATTTATGTTCTCATGAGAGCTACTTGTGGGTTGAACAATGCGTACAAATTCTGCATGCTCTGGTCCATGAATTGGTGAGTTAACCCTCGATTGTAAATTCAACTATAAACCATTACTCGTAAGATGTGAAATATGCGCTCTTAGGAAAGCCAGGGCATAATACTTCTCCTTAATGTCTACCTCCATTACAGTGCAAACACAATGATACTTTTTCCTCAAATACCGCATTAAGACAATGCCATTTTTTTGCTAGAGAGTTAGCTTGATGGCATCAAATATTTCTTCAAAACCCTGACGATGTTACACAAATTCTGTAGGAAATATTCCACTAGTATACGCTTCCTTGCTAAAAATATTATTTTCTTGCACTGCTTTGAGTATGACATTATCCAACATAAATTGAAAATTGACAACCTTCCTAGCCAATTCCTCAATTTCACCCAAGGATTGAATCAAATCCATTGCATTAGAAAGGAAAATGGATATCACCTGAGATGGGAAAAGAATACACTGATCTCACAGACTGGTAACAACAATGCCCAAAATGATTTGAATGCAATCCTCTACTCTGGTGCAATCCACCTTAAACACCAGTTTGAGAGCATCATGAGATAGATATTCCTCAAATGGTTTCTCCCATAGCTTGATGAGTAAGGGAATCCTAAAGTTCCATGGGTAGAAATCCATTTAGCTTCCACCACAATTTTGAACTACCACTCTTGAATTTACTGCAAGCGGCAGAGCTTTCCAATTCCCTTCACCTTATGAAATTCCGTTATGAAAAAAAGAAGTTCTTAAGCGCCTTTTTATGGAAATATTTCACCAATGGCATAATGCATTGTCATGTTGAACAAGATTGCAAAGGAATAAGCATTAAAACCAACCCAACTCTCATAAATGTTGGCTCGTGTGAGTTGACGACCCAAAAATTTGATGCAAAGATGTGTATTTCAAAATATGATTGTTATGTACCTGTAGGAAAGAGAAAGCATTAGGAAAATAAAAGGATTGAAATGATATGATCGAATTGGGATATTTGATCAATTGTCATCATCATCAAGTGAACGTTGAGTGTCCTTTCAATCCAAAGCATACTCCTATGTGATTCAATAAACCATCATTACACTGAAATCCCTTGTAATACATGCATTAATTTCAACTCTCTATTGATTATGCCATGTAATCCCCATAGTGGAAGATATCTTGCAAACAAGATTATGAGATTATACATTCGTCCAGCACCGATAATTCTATTGCATCCTTATTTTTAAAAATTTAGGCGACTTTAGGAAATGTGTACTCTGCCTTTTCACTTTATTTTTATTTGGAGTTAGGAATCACATTCTATAACTATAATTTTCTTTAATTCTAGAAAATCCTCCAAGTCTTTACTCTTCTCCAAAAAGAGAATTTACTTTTTATCACAACCCATATTAGCTAAATAGTTTGCAAGATTATTACCCTCTATGTATACATGTGAAATATGATAAATTTCAAATGCATCTAACAGTTTCCATACAATCTTCAATACATATCGTATAGACCAATTGAAACAAGATTTTTTTTTGCAAGCATTCATCACTATCAGAGAATCACCTTCTACATGGATTTCTTTCATTTGGAGTTGTCTTATAGTGAGAAGACCATGAAGTGGTACCAAATACTTTGCCATATTATTAGACCCTGATGGAAGGATTATTGATCTATTTTCCTTGACAAATCCTTTTGTATCCCTAATGCAAACACCTACTCCTAGAGTGATAGTATTACCCCTAGAGTCACCGTCAAAATTTAATTTGTAGAAACCTTCCATTGGCAGGAGCCATTTAACTATACTCCAATCCACTTTTGCATTATGGGGTTGCTTTATGCTCCCTTTAAAAAGGAGCATTATATATTTCCAAATTTTCACAAAGTTATTATCCCAAGATGAAAATATTGCCCCCACATTTTTATGATCTTCAACCTAGGTGTTTACTACTTTTGAAATTGACTTTTCAATCAAAACAAGAACAGTTTGGATAGAAGACAAGTATTTTCTAAAAATATGTTTATTCCTTTCCCACCATATAGCCTATACTACTAGAGCTGGAATAGAATTCCAGATGCATGCAAAGAATGAAGACTTGTATAACATAGGTCAAGCAAAAAATAGATCCCAAACTGAGTTCGGAAAAGGAGAATAGAAGTTCAATTTTTCCAAAAAAATAACCAACAATATTGAGAAAAAGGACATTGCAAGAACAAGTGTTCATTATCCTCAATATATTGATTACATAAAACACATCTGAAAGGTTCTGCAATTCCCAACTTGACCAATCGATCACTTGTTAGGGCTCTCTTTCTCATTACTAACCATGCAAAAATGCTTGCTTTTGGTAAAACCACAGTGTTCCAACAAAACAAAAATTCCCTCTAAGATTGAGTGGAGTCACCCCTGCTAAGAATTTCCTTATACCCCTGCTTGATTGAGTAAGATCCAGTTTTTGATGGTCCCCATATTACCCAATCAAATTTCCTTGATAAGAATATTATTTTTCTATGCATGATCTGTGTCAGTAAATTTTGTTACTTTTTTGATATTTTCTCCAAACAAAATTATTTCCAAACCACTCTCCTTGATAGAGACTCAACTATTTGACATAATCTATTAACCTTGTCCCCCACATCTGAGAAAACACCGGGATTGTTGATTGCAACTCTTGACAATTTTCCAAAGGTGGATGCCCATTCCATGAATCACTCCAAAATTTAACTTCATCTCTCTTATTGACCTCCTATGAAATATATGATGTAATCACCTTTCAAAATGAGATCATGAAATTCCACATGGCTGACCCTTGAGGAGGATTAGAAACTGTAAAAAATATCTTAGGATCTTGGCTATCAAGATATTTTTCCCTCATCAAGGATCACCATTTTGATTTTGATATAGAATACATTTTCCAAATGAGTTTTCCACCAAAAGCCTAATTAAATTTTGATATATCATGCAAGCCCACTCCTCCTTTTAGTTTTTGAGACACCATACTATCTAGTGATATTAATATAATTTTTTTGGTGTCATTCATATTCCCTCTCCAAAGGAAGCTTCTTATAATTTTCTGAATTTGGTCAACTATTGTATTGGGAGCCCTTAAAACTGAAATGAAATAGTTAGGTATTGTAGAAAGAAACAATTTTATTAATATAATTCAACTTGAAAAAGACAGCCACTAAGCTTTCCAAGCATAAATTATTTGATTTATTCTCTCAATGATCTCAGACCAATAAGTTGGTTTATTGGTCCCCATGAAAAATGGAATACCTAAATACTTACAAGGAAGATTCGCTTCTTCAAAACCCAAAATTATGATAATTTTCCTTTTTATAGCAGCTTTAGCATTGAAAACATAGATTTTTGACTTTTGAGCATTAATTCTTTGCCTTGACACCAATGAGTATTTATCCAAAACCTCTTTTATTTGCTCAACTTCTAAGATAGTTTCTTTATCATATAATAAAGTGTCATCTGAAAATAAATTATGGGTAACTAGCACATTTTTTTGTGGAATAAGAATTCCTTGCCATAAGCCCTTGGAATGCTTCTCTTTTATAGCCATACTCAATGCCTCTTTCATGATTATGAAAAGAAAGGGTGACAATGGATCACCTTGTCTTACACCTTGCGTTGCCTTAAAGAATCCACAAGGGGAACCATTAATTATCACTGAGAAATGTGCACCTGACAGGCATGACAATATCCACTTGCACCATTTCTTAGAGAAACCAAACTTATCCAGTACCTTGATAAGAAAATCCCAATCCACTCTATCCTAATATTTCATCATATCTAATTTTATAATAAAATATGACAACTGATTTGATTTAATAGAGTGTAGTATCTTGTGTGCCACTAATTCCCCTTTTTCTATCTCTCTTCCTAGGACAAAGCCGCCTTGTTCCTGAGAAATTATTTTTGGAATGAGGGGTTACAATCTCAAATAAATTTCCTTAGTGAAGATCTTGTAAACTGTATTATAGAGTGAAATGGGCCTGAAGTCTGCAAAGGTTTTTGGCTCCTTTACTTTTGGAAGTATGACTATATTTATGACATTGAAGTGTTTCAGCATTGTACTTGACCTACGTGACTCCTCCAAAGCTAGGAGTAGGTTGGAACCCAAAAAATCCTAACATTTCTCATAGAATAGTGTCGTGAAACCATCTGGTCCTAAGACCTTATCTGGTGACATTGAAAAAACCACTTTCCTTAGTTCTTCTAGTGTAAATGGTTTGAGCAATGCTTCATTATCACTTTGGGAAATAAGGTTTGGTACTGTAGAAATTAAATATTTTTCTTCTTGATTTCTCTGACTAGCAGACTTGTGCACAGTGAGAAGATCCATGAAGAATTTCACTCCCTCTTTTTGAATTTCTTCTGCATTATTAATTTGGTTTCCTAAATTTATCTCTTGTATTGAAAAAATTGTTTTTGAAGCTCCTTTTACTGAGTAGAAGCGTGAACAAATTTGGTATTGTGATCCCCTCTTTCAACCAAAGTTCTTGTGATTTTTTCGGCCAATATACTTCTTCTCGTTTACCCAATTCTTCCCACATTTTTTGTAGATCCTTTTGTTTGTCATAAGTGACATAATCCATTCCATTATGAATAATTTGGCTGTGTATATCTACCAATTGTTTGGCTACCTCTTCCTTTTGAGATTTTTTTTTTTTTTAAGGTGCTCATATTCCAATTCTTTATTTTCCCCTTAACATATTGCAATTTTTTGAAGAACTCAAATTTTTTTGTGTCATTCTGGATCAGAGCACTTACCCACCACTATCTTAGTAAAGATAGAAATAAAGAATGTCTCAACCAAATCTTCTCAAACTTGAAAGATGGTTTATGAGCTGAAATCCATGTTGGCCTTGTTATAGATAGTAATATGGCATAATGATCGGAACCAATAAGTGGAAGAATTTGAGAAGTCAAACTAGAAGCTACACATGCACAATCTTGAGAAACTAGGAACCTATCTATTCTTACTTCAATCTGATAGAAGTCTCTTCTTCAATTTGTCCAATTAAATTTCCCTTTCTCTGGAAGAATGTCCCTAAATGAATTGTCTGAAATGAAGCACCCAAAATCTACCATTATTTTTTCAGGTGGACAGATTCCTCCTTGATTTCTATTCAAAGATAGAATTGCATTTAAATCCCCTGAAACAATGATATTTTCATTTCCTAGAATTTGAATTAGAGTTTTCAGAATATCCCATAGCTACTTTTTATCATGTGTAGTTGTTGGACCGTAAACACTGATGAGTTTGAATTGAAGATAAAAAATCTACACATTCATAAGCTGCTAATTATTATTAGAATTTAAAATATCCATCATGACTATCCTTGGGTTCCATAATGATATTAAACCTCTTGAGGCCCCTTGAGCAGGTATCACAACAACTTTCCATTTGTTCCATTTGAAGACATTTGATTCAAAAACTTCCTTTGATAGTTTAGATTCTTGAAGTAGGAAAATGTCTTCCCCACTAGTGCCAATTCGATGCTTGATCTGGGCTCTTTTTTCAGGGGAATTAATGCATCTGATATTCCATGATACAATCTTCATTGCATGCAAGGAGAGCAGCATGCTCTTCTCGATATTTTATTGATTGATATTCCCCCATCTAAAGTAGCTTGTCTTCCTGCTTCGATTTCCTCTTTTAATTTGTCTGTCTTATATTTCCTTCCTCTTTTGGCTAGAGTATTTTTGCCTAACACCTGAGATATGGGTGTTTGGGCTAAAGATGACTCTCGAGAAAAATCAAAACTATCTCCTGCATCTGATTCAAGTTCCTTTCTTTCTTCAATGCAAGCCTCTTTGGAGTGGAAATTTGGCTGCACTATTTCTTTCTTGGAATCCTCTTCTTCCTGAAGAATCTCATCTGTTATGTCATCAAAGAGCTCAGAGCCTATGAATTCTAGTAGCGTTTTTGCAATACTTTCTAGTTTATCATGAGAGACTGGTTGCTTAGGTTGAGGATTATTAGTGGGCCCGTGTATTTCCTGCTTTTGATACTTATAAGTACAAAGATTGTCAATGTTGACTATCCCCTGTTTGGGTTCTAGAATTTCTAACCCATAGCATATTCTCTTAAAAGGGATCTTCTGAGAAGCAAGATCCACAATAGTGATCGAGTGATGTGTTTCCATATAACCCTTGGCAGAACACAACAAGAAATAGATGTAATGTTGAAACTGTGTTAATGTGAAAGAGAAACTGAATGGCAGAAAAGTTGATATACCCGACTAATTATCCTTGCTACAAAGCATAAGGGAAGAGACTAAACATTTTGAATGATTAGCCTCCTCTTCCATGCTTATTGTCTCTATTGATATCCTTTGAGTTGGATGACTTTGATTCTCCTTTTTTCTGGAAACCTGGTTAGTATTTCCTAAGATAATGTCTACATTCTTGGGCGATAAATCTTGAATTTTTTGGTCTTGGTCACTCAACTTTGTCACCCTACCAGTAGCTGAAGCTTTCTCAGACTCTCTTCCCTTATAAATTTTATCAATGAGATGGAAAAAATTAACCATGTGCTCGAAAGAATGACATGCAAAACAACAATTTTGGCTATTTTCAATTCTAATCTTATGTTCCCAAGTGCCATATTTTGACTTAATGTCTATCTATTAGGAAAGGGTCTTGTGGTATCTAATAATATGCAAACCCTAACTGAAAGGGATGGATTAGAAAATAACTCCTTATCATGTTTGAGGAAGATCCCTATTTGATTTACCATATTAGGTTCAACTCTCTATATTCGAGAGGTAATGAGTGCAACTATACCTAGGCTAGCATAAACTTAGCCAAAAAAAGACTGAGCTTAAAATTTGATGTCCATAGGTTCATACATAAACTAGATCCTTCATAGATCCAAGATTTAACTTTAAAATTTGTATCCCTCTAATATTTATTGTGAAATAACACAACAAAAACCCCATCATTTTTATCTAGATAAAAAACTTTTGAAACCCCTTCCCATTCATCCCAGAACTTACTGTACAAAATTATTGTACAAAATTACAACTCAATATTTTAACAACTCAATGTACAAAATTATATCCCAGAACTTACAAATTAGAGCTCAATAACAAAGATCAAAGACTTGATTTTGGATTAGATCCTCTCAAAAGGTTATGGAAACCACAACCTTTTTCATTTTTGATCCACCATTCTGCATTAGACACTATTGCTCTTTTGAATTTTCTCCAACTCCACTTTTTTGAACTAGTTTTTTCTGATCTGGAGCCTTCCCTTTGGAGGTATCTTGATTGATAATGACTTGTTTTCTTGACAATTTGTTTTTAAAACTATCTTTTCTTTTCCATTGTAATCCCATTTTCTTCTTGGCTTTGTCGTTCTTTTTCTTGTGTTTCTTTTCCTTAGGGTTTGCAGACTGGATATGATCCTTTGGTGGTGATGCATGGCACTCCAAATTTTTTTATTTTTGTGTCTCATGCGGTATAAGTCATTCCTCTCGAGTAGATTCAAGTTGAGGTCAAGGTCCTTTCCGATCTCCCAAAACCCTATTTTCCACCCCTACATGAAAGCTTAAGTTCCCATCTTGGTTTTTTCCTTGCATTTTTGGATTGAAGGGACCCCTTTGTGTTGCATTTTTAGGGAATGCATGTGGATCAATGTGTTGCATTGTGTCTTTTAGACCTTGAGGTAGAGGAAATAGATTTTTCCCCACTTTAGAAGCTTTTAGATCTGCTTCTGACTCTCTGTACCTGTTAGAACTAGAATTTTAATATAAAATCTTAAGGGTTTTAACATAAGAAGTCCAAAAATTTCACGCTCTTATTTGTAAAAATCACTTTATTTCCACCCACAAGGTCAAAATAGACTTTTACCACTATACCACTACCTAAATATCCACCCTTTGCAACCCTTACCTCATACCTCCTTATTGTGGCCTCTTGCAAGAGGGCTCGTGATATCATGGTCAAAAAAATTAACAATATATCCTTTTATCACTATACTGTGGAAGGTGGGAGCTTAGCCCGCGACAGAGCAGTGAGATAAAGACCAATAATAAAAAGAAACCACTACACCGCGGGGGTCAGAACAAGACCCATGATTGAGCAGTACACTTGAGAACAACAATAAGAGTAGGCACCACCATACCGCAGGAAGAAGAATGATAGCCTACGGTGAAGCAGTAATGAAGCAAAGGAAGGGCAGGGCACCACCATACCGCAAGAAAGTGAGAGGTGTCCTGCTGTATATCGGTATGTTGATATATGTGTGGAAGATACACTGTGGTACCGCTAGAGAGTCAAAGATGATAAGTGATAGAGTGGTAAGCTAATGGAAAGGAATCAAAACACACTGTGGTATTGCAATGGAGAGAAAATTGGCATGAGGTAACGTGATAAAGCAGTCATTGAAGCATTTAAAACATATCTATCACATCAGTCAGCTTCAAAATATGAATTGAGCTAGATACAAATATTTGAATCATGCAAATTTATGGGTCAAGAGTAAATGGAGCTTGGGATTGAAATACATAAAATAAGTTGGTTGTTTTTCATTCATGATATCTGAAATCAAAGCACGAGCAAGCATAGAGGGCAAAGGTGAAGATAATTTTTCACAGCAAATCATATCACTAGGTAAGTTCAGCTTGTTCTTATCTATAAATTTCATAGTGGCACCTAAGAGAATAGAGATAGGAGCTAAGAAAGATGAAACCAGGCCAAATAAAACCTCTTTACAATCACCATTACTTTCTATGTTGCCTTGGTCAATGAACAAAGGGTCAAAGCGTGTTTTCAGGGATTTAGCTTAGGGTTGTAGAGACCCATTTGCACCCCAATCCGGTTGGAACCTATACTGGTGTTTTTAACAAAAGAGGAATGATAAGGTTCCCACATCGGACCCATGGACCTTGGATGTAGCCAAGATAATTGTGACTATTTTCTTCATGGATAATGACCTAATTGAATCCATGGCTCACAATTACCATGCCTCGACTAAAACTGTCAAACTTCCAAATGGTGGGTGTTTGGTGGATGTCAACAGGGATGCTATTATAGAATGTTTTAATCTTAACAAACAAGTAGTAAGAGAAGTGAGCTTGGTAAAGTTAGAGTTGGAATATAAGAGGTTAAGAGGAACTTACCCTAGTGATGAGCTCCCCTTACATATGAAAAGGGGTGATAACAATAGAAAACTCTCAATCCTTGCTTCTAAGGTTGAGCCTTTTCAAGTTGATGAATTCCAAGTGTATTTTAAAAACACTTACATTGCATTGTGTCAAATATTGGGACTAGATGCTGAGGAAAACATGTTGTTAGGCTTAATGATGATGGATATGATAATTCAACATCCTGAATCAAATGTAGAGTTTGAATTTGCGTCTGTGATTGAAGAGAAGATTCATGAGGGTTTGATTCAAGTTAGGGAGGCCAAGGCCCCCATTAATTTCAGAAAGTACTCTCTATTATGTCATTTAATTTTATATTATAATGAAATGAAATGGACCAAAAGAATGAACTTGTGTAATGGAATTAAGATTCTCGTGCATAATTGGTGTTACATCTGGGATAGAAAATGCAAAGAAAGTGATTTTGTGGTATTTAGAGATGATTTTTTTGTGAGATTGATAGACGCTTTGGGTTACCCCACACCAAGATTACCTTACTCTTTAATGAGAGTAATGAGACTAGTGCAAGACAGGGCAGACCAAGGTTTCACACATAACTATGCCTACTGGTTCCTCATGCCACAATACACACTTATTAGAGTCTATGGGTGTAACCAGGAACCACACGTCTTTCCCAAGTTTGTATCGACAAGACTATGTTTCCTAGAGTTAATGTGGAAAATGTTGTGGATGGAGCACGATTTGATCAATAACTAGAGAAAAGGCACATTTTTGCCTGATTTAACAATGTATGAAGACTTGACTATTGGGTCAAAAGTGCTAGAGGAATTATAAAGATTCATGAGGGTCCATTATTCCCTGAAGTCGGGGAAGGAAAGGGTATGTGATCTGAAGGGCCACATCAACAATATCAAAAGGACTCTACTAACAAAAAGGGCCATTACACATGAGTTTGACCCCCAAGAGGATGTCATAAGGAATCTGGTTTATTTTGTATATCTTGCATAGGCAAGGAAGAAATGGATCACAATTATGCAATGGGAGAAATAGAGCATGGAAGAGGTAAAGGTTTCAAGGGGTTCTTTGCAGAAGAACTGAATCTTTTAAAGAGAATGCAGCTAACCCTTGGGAAGTATGATGAAATGTATGAAATGTCTTGGAATGAGGGTTTGAGTCCTTCTCTTGCACCCCAAAAATGATCACATGAAGCTTCCAGCTCATATTTTCCACCTCCAACACCTCCACACTCATCTCCTTCATCGTCCATCTAGGAACCCCATTCCAAAAAATAGAAAATTGAATCATTAGTTGAGTATAGTGACGATGAAGAGGAAGCTGAGGTCCTCACCTTAATTGAAATAAAAGAAGCAGCAGAGCAGCAAAAAACTCAAGAGCCTCATGATCCTAAAATTAGGATATCAAAAGAAGCTACAAAAAAAAATCAGGATGACGAGAGTGTGGTTGCCTCTTTGAGGTTTATGGAGGATGATAATTTCATTCATACCAATGAGTTTAAGGATTTTTGGATCAAAATAAAGATGAAGAAGTATGATGAAAGATTGAGGATAAATATCATAGAAGTCGATGATGCAAAAAAGGCTGAAGTTCAGGCTCAAACATTTCTTGAACTAAATATTGACAATATTAATGTCACTCCCGAGGAAGCAAGAGATTTAGTGTTGAGAAGTAATATGTTGATCATGCCGGGAATGGAGCTATCCAAAGTATTCCTTTTGGACCAGATTAGATCTGAGGATGATCCAATGCTAATTGTAGAGTTTGATTATGAAGAAGGTGTATTAGGAACGAGGTATAACCCTACCACTGAGACACTTTCTTTGTGGACAAAGCAGAAGAATACAAGGAAGCCTAGGATTTTGGATGTGGTGCAAGAAATGAGGGGATCAACCATGGTTAGGACAATGAAATATACAACTCCTACAGAGGTTGTAACTATCACCATGCACTCTACAATGTTTACTAAGGATGTTGTAGAAAATATGGAGAAAAGGGTCAGTCAATATGAAAAAAGGATAAAAATGTCAAATGATGAGGTAAATAAGTTGCTCATTGAGAATGTAAAGCTAAAGCAACAACTAAAATAGGCTAAAACAGTGGGGGAAATAAATGGTCATTTATCATCCACCTATGCAAGCTGAAGATCTGCAGGTGCAACAATTGAAGGATGAAATTGATAAATTAAAGAAGCTTAACATGGAAGATGTCAAGCATCATGACTGGGATACCCTGAGAAAAATATTGGAGTATAGAGTTGGGGTACTAAAAGAGAAAATAAGTGGAATACATGAGAGCTTTAGCAATCTGGTCAAAGCTTTGGAACTAATAAGTGCTAATTCCCCTATTATTGATGAACTCCAAAAGAGGTGGCAACCAACTTATCATACTTTAATCACTCTCTGCAAAGCAACACAACGGGACCCAGATGCTCCTCAAAAACTCAAGCCTACTTAGGAGATGGTAAAAGGAGTGATAGAAGAGCATAAATATTTAGTGGACATGAAAAAGAAAGTGGAAAATAGGAGTACATTTAACTCAATAAATTTTCTCTTTAGCCCCTCAATCATTAAGGATGATAGTCAAATAAAAAGAATTGAGGAATGGAGGAACGAATTTGATCATATTTTTTCTCAATGCTTGACATATGTGCATAATAACGAAGATATCATCTTGGAAAAGTTTCATACTGTGTTGGATGGAATTTTCACCCTAGATAATGAATACACAAAGTTCGCGGTAGATACCAAGAACCTGTAGGACAACAGATGGAAGAGCCACCTTGCAAACCTCATTGTTGCACAGAAGTTCAAATGGTTGAACGATCTAACAACTAGTAGATGGTAGGAAAAATACTTAGGCTCAGATGAAGAATGATTACATGCATCATGGGGAGGAAGAATCATATAGTAAAATCTTTGAACAAGACTTGACTGACCATGTGCTTTTACTCGAGGATTAACGGATTGTTGCATTTGTTATTGTTAATATCTTCTAGTTATGTTTATCTCTTAATTTCATGTTTTGTTATCAAACAGTGTGACTTTTGGTCTTAAGATTGTTTCCTCTCATATAAATAAGAGAGACCAAGACCAAAATTTTATATTTTAGATAGATAGGGAAGAGGCGGTTAGAATAGATAATTTCCAGAATGCTTAAATTTAAAAGGACCATGATGCATGTATGAAATTTTGAAGGAATCAATGAAAGGACTCTGATTTTGTGGCACCATTATGGTATGAGTTGTTTGTTGAATTAATTTAAAATATTATTAAGTTGTTTCCAAGGATGGTGTTTCTTTGTTATTTAAACTGATATATGAAGTATATAATCAATTTATCGATGCACATTTGTTGTATTCATGTGGTATGATTAATTGGTTCTTTCAAGTAAAGATTAAATCCTTCTAGTCATTCATAGTAGTTTGGAAGTATCATCTGGATCATTAAGAAGAACTTGGTAATTACATTCCTGCATGTTTATACAAGTTATAAACTAATATTTGTATTCCAAAAAATTAGAATTTTTGTGAAATAGAGGTCATTCATCATATACTTTCATTTGACTCTGTTTTACCCAACAAGGCACTGGTCTCATCCATTTTATTCATTCAGTTACATTAAATACATTTCAGAATTCCACATCTGTTAACTGAACATATTGAATTTTACCTTGATATTGCTTATACAATTTATATGAAATTAGGATCATTTCTTTCCATTTTCAAATTTCCATTGGGGATATATTGATCAAGTAGGAAGCATAGTTCAAATCGGCATCATTCACATAGGTACACCCGCCTAGGTTTAGTAGAGCTTGAAGAGAAGAAGGTTCAAATTCATCATTTGGCCTCTTACATTAGCCAAAAACGTATCAAGAGCTTGGAAACCTCTTCTTGTTTCAAACCAATGTTTTTGAGACCTAACAGTTTGGTGACTTTTTTGGGGAATCAAACTGAACCCAAGCCTTCATAATAGAGTCCATACCTTGCAAAAAATTCTACTGGAAACAAGGAACTACATAATTTTCTCACTTTTTTAGAAAGTGAGTGGAATCTCTGAATGAACAAGTGCATTAAAAATGATAAAGTGAAGTATACATTAGAAAGGAAACATCCCAGAGTTCAAACTAGAAAAATTACTCACAACATGCATGGCAAAAGATCCTTGTATAAGGAGGATCCTAATAATGATAGAAATAAATGGACACATAAAAATGATAAAGGCAAGAAGGTGTCTGGTGAAATGTGCTTAATGAATAACGATAAAACATTAAAGCCACACTTGGAGACATATATTCGCTATGATACATTGAAAAATGAAAATAGCTCATCAAGAGAACCTCACACTCTTGAGGAAAAGAATATTTTTTACCAAATAGATCGTGAGAAGGAAGAAGAGTTCAGGGCTAAATGCGAGGCCGAATGAATCAGGAGACAACATGAACATGATCATGGAATGGAATGGAATCAGGATGAGCATGGCGATAATATAGACCTAGAAAAGTATGGGTTTTTAATTCAAGGAGAAATAGATGCACAGTTGGAACATGAAAGACAAGAGATGGAAAGAAAGAAAGTAGAAAATGAATGAAGGGTCCAATCGATAAAGGAACTAGAAAATTTGAAGCTACAAAAGGCCCAATATGAGGCTTAGATTGATAACCTCCTTGAGTATATACCTCCTCATAAACAAGGGAGTAATAATGCAGGACCCTCCAATCCACCAAATACACCATAAAAACAATTGGGAAACTAGTACAATTCCTCATATGCTCCACCTAAAAATCCATCACAACGCCTGAATGCTCAACCACCCCCTCACCAATAATATATACCCCCACATGGCCAACAATACATTCCTCCACAAGGTCAAAAATATGTGCCACCACCTCACACAAAATACAACAATCCATTGAGCCAGTATCAACATCCTCAAAACCTACCTCCCCAACAATACACAACCATGATCAGACAATTTGATTTGGCTAGATTTCAAATATACCCTTATCCCATGGATAATAGTTGGAGAAGCCTTGTCCCAAAATTCACAGGAAGTAGTGAAGTCACAACTGAAGAAAATTTAAGGAGTTTTTATGCATTTATTCAAGACTTGGATATGCAATATGAGGATGTGCAAATGGGACTGTTTATGATGTCATTGATAGAAGATGCTAGAGGTTGGTTTAACATTTTACCAATAGCTTCTATGGCTTCCATTCAAGATTTTTATGAATAGTTCCTTGAGTAGTATGGGAACCAATGTGCACCCGTTTTTTCCTTGCATGAATTGGTAACTATCCAGAAACATCAGAACGAGTTAGCTTAAGACTTTAACAAGAGGTTATCTAAATTACATAATAAGATACCTGTTGGATTCAAATTGGTTGATCTTTCTGCATTAATTATTTATCAAAAAGCTTTTGATCCGAAGACTGGATACAAGCTTAGAAATAAGTGTCCCAGGAATTTAGCTGAAGCACATAAGATAACACTGACTATTGAAAATAATAGAAAGGCTACAGTAATTATTGGTAAGAGGGATAATCCTAGGATTCCCTAATATAATCCTCCAAATAGGCAAGAAAATACATATAGAAATGAAAGGCCAAGGTTGCATGATATGTTGTATAATACAAACTGGAAGGATGGAAAGCCTGTGATGGATAGGCCTAAGAATAAGGAGACACCTAATCCATTGAAGAAAAGAGGGGAATATATGGTAAATAGCAGTCCTTGGTGCCCAGTTTGTGACTTGCCACACTCTCCTAATCATTGTATTTTGGTTTAGGCAATACTAGAAGAAAAAAATAATGAGGATCATAAGATCTATTTAACCTCCCACACTCTTCACCCCGTTGAGCAGGGATATTCATCTTAAGAAGAAGGAGGTTATGAATATGATGTTGATAACCAAAGGTACAGTATCCATATGGTTGAACAACAAGTCTTCTTTGATCAGGAAGAAAGTGATGATGAACAATGTTCTCCTAGTACATCATATCAGACAAATAAATGCAATATAAGGAGACCGAGCAAGGAAGAAATTAAGAAGTTAACAATCACAACAGTGGAGCAGGCCAAAAGAAAATATTGGTTGAGAAATAGAACAATAAATGAGAATTAAGGTGTTCCAAGAGGAATATTTGTAAAGGATAAGAAAACACCACAAGGAGCTTCAAAAAAGATATATAATAAGTAGCCTGATAAAAAAAAGAACAAAAGTATGTTCATAAGGAGGAAAACAAAGAATTGCATAAGGATAAACAAAAGTATGATGAAACAAACAAAAAAGAGAAAGAGGAGAACAAAGGAGAGTCAATAGAGCAAAAGAATGTGATCAGAACAAAAGTTGTCTCTTTTTATTTCATACAAGCTTTGTCCTAGGTAAAGATGTATGTCCCATTACTTGAAATGATGAAGATTAAAGAGTATAGGGAAAGTGCTATTCATTTAATATTTGGTGGGAGTGATAAAAACACAAACCTTGAAAACAAAGGCACCACTAGGATCAGCAAAAAGCTAGAAGAAGTAAAATTCCATGAGGTTTGTTTAAATGATGCAATAATAAATCCTCCACATGTTGATCCATTCTTCACCACATTACTCGTGAATAAAAAATTGGTAAGAAATTGTATGATAGATTTTGGTGCTGCAATCAACATCATGCCGGTTGGAGTTATGAAGCAACTTGGCATGTGGGTGGATACTAATGGTGGCAAGTGTTATGCTATGGATGGAAGGCATGTCCCTGTGATAGGAATTATTAAAGATGTAGAGGTAAAATTATCTATGTATCCACAAGCAATTTATAATATTGACATAACTGTGATTGATACACCTGCTCAGTTTAGAATGATTTTGTCAAGACAATGGATTGCAATAGTTGGAGGGAATGTACAGTTTGACTTATCATATGCCACAATACTGATCAATGGTGAACAAGTCAAATTGTATAGAGAACCAAGGATGAATCAGATTGTGGATTATGTTCTTCAAGAACAAATCAATTTATTCTATGATGTTGATTTAGGGAGTTTCAGAGTAGAACCTTCCCAGCCTTAATTGGTAAATACTGACTTGATTGATAAGCATGTTTCTAAAGATCAATAGGGTGTGTGGAAAATGTATTTTGATGGAGCATGTAGCCAAGAAGGCAATCGAGCTGGAGTAGTATTTATATCACCTGAACGTATTACATTCAAGTATTCATTTTTACTAACTTTTGAGTGTACAAACAATGTGGCATAATATGAGGCCTTGTTGATTGGTTTAAATATGGTTGTCAAACACAAGATAAAATTTCTAACTATCCTTGGAGACTCTAAGCTAGTTGTCTCACAAATCAGGTCAAAATATGCTGCAAAGAAAAAAAGATTGAAACAATATAGAAATGTTGTGTGGGATACAATTGAGTTATTTGATGCTTTCTCTATTGTTTGGATAGACAGATCAAAATATATAATGGCAGATTTTTTAGAAAATGTAGCCTTGAGAAGAGATGATATTACCCTGTTCGGAGTATCCCAAGTTGAGTTTAAAACAAGACCTCCTATCCCTGACAAAATATACTGATGGCAGATTTTCAATGATGATACTGACCTTATAAAATTTCTTCATTGCATAGATCAATACGAGGCTCAAGAGATTGACTTCAATGCTTTTGTGGATGAAGTGGATGGGAAACAAACTATATTTGGAAAGGAACTCTTGCAACTTAAAACCAACAAGATTCCCAAAGGACTTGTGGCACTAGAAAGAGTGTATGATGGAAATGATCGCTCTCTCATGAAGCAGACACCGGTCAAGAGAGAAGATATTAAAGAAATAAATCTAGGAACTGATTTAGCACCAAAAAGGGTCTACATTGGAAAGAAGATAAGTCCAACCATCAGGAGAATGTTTATTGCATTATTGAGAAAGTAAAAACATGTGTTTGTTTGGTCTTATGAGGATCTCAAAGCATACATAGAAGATCTTTTCCAGCATGAGATCTTACTTAAACCATACACAAAGACATTCAGACAAAAGCAGAGGCCTATTAACCCAACTTTGGAGCCTAAAATGTAAGAGGAGCTGGCAAAACTCAAGGATGAAGGTATTATTAAACCCATTAGACATTCAACATGGGTCTCAAACCTGGTTCTAGTAAGAAAGAAAAATGGGGACATTAGACTATGTGTAGATTTCATAAATTTAAATGTTGCCTCCCTTAAAGATAATTATCCTCTACCAAATATGGAGGCAATATTACACAAAGTAACAGGATGTGAGTTACTATCATTGATGGATGGGATTTTTGGATATAACCAGGTTAAATTCAAAGAGTCTGAGCAATACAAGACAACATTTACTACACAGTGGGGGACATATGTTTATGTTAGAATGCCATCCGGTCTTACAAATACAGGGGAAAATTTTCAAAGGGCCATGGATGTGGCATTTGCAGAGTTGAATAATGCTATAATGGTGGTGTACCAAGATGACCTTACTGCTTACTCCAAAAGAGAAGAAGATCATGTAGAACACTTGGAGAAGATATTCATCAAAGCTTTGGGATATGGTATTAGTCTTGATCCTAAAAAATGTCACTTTGTTGTCACAAGGGGGTAAGCTTTTGGGGCATGTTGTATCAAAAGAAGGGATTAGAATAGACCCTGAGAGAGTAGAATCCATAGAAAAAATCCCCATTCCCAAAACTGTCAAAGCCATCCAATCATTTTTTGGTCAAATTAAATTAGTTAGGATATTTGTATCAATTTTTTCTTAGATTGTTAAACCTATATCCAAGATGCTGAAAAAAGGAGAAAAGATATATTGGATTGCAGAAGCCCTGGAAGCCTTTATATCTATCAAAAGAGCCATCAAAGAAGGCCCAATTGTAAAGCCTCCTGACTTTACCAGACCTTTTCAAATAATCTCTTTTGCCTCATTTCACACCATAGCAGTTGTTATGTTACAAAAGAATGATGAAGGCCATGAGCAACTTGTATCCTTTTTCAGCAAGTCTCTGTAGGGGTCAGAGTTGAAATATGATATTATGGAAAAACAAGCTTTTGCATTGGTCAAAGCAAAAAAATCTTTCAGACCATATCTTGTTGGAGCCAAAGTAATTACCTATGTCCCACATGCAGCTATGAAAGATATCTTGGTATAGAAAGAGGTAACAAGGAAAATATGTAGATGGATTATAAAATCCAAGAATTTGATATGGAAATTTAGATTACCAAGTTGGTAAGGGGACAGGGTTTGGCTAGGCTAATGGAAAAATCAAACATTGAGGCAAATCAAATCTGCAATTAGAGGGTGAGGAGAATGTAGTTGCAAGTATTAATCTGCAATTAGAGGGTGAGAAGAATGTAGTTGCAAGTATTAAACATACTCCTTGGTTCACAAACATAACATATTATCTTGGGCACATGAAGTGCACTGAAGGGTTGAATGATACTCAAAAGAGAACTTTGAAGCTAGAATAATCTAAGTATGTATTTATGAAAGGGGACCTATTCTCGAAGAATAGGGATGAAATGCTATTGTTGTGTCTAGATGAATCACAAGAACATGTCTTGAGGGAGATGTATGAAGGGTGTGTGGACGTCATTATTCTTCCAAAACCACTGCACATAATATTCTTAGGGCTGGCTATTACTGGCCTAAAGTCTTCAATGAATCTTTTACACATGTAAGGAAATGTGAGGCTTGTCATAAATTCTTAGGGAAATTGAAATATCAAGGAGCCCTACCACTTAGGCCTCTACAATAAGAGGCCCCTTTTCACCAATGGGGAATTGAATTTATTGGGGAAATACAGGAAAAATCAAGTGGAGGACATAAATGGATACTAGTGGCTACTAATTATTTCACTAAGTGGGTAGAGGCAGTCCCAACTAAACAAGCAACAAGCAACTAGCAAGGTGGTGATGAGTTTTCTGATGGAAAATATCATAACTAGATTTGGTACACTAGTAAGGTTGATCAAAGCTAATGGGATGTGTTTTAGATCTGATGAATTCAAAAGCTTTTGCAACACATATGGCATTATTATTTCTTATGCTGCCCCTTACCACCCACAAGCAAATGGTCATGTATAATCCAGTAATAAAATTATTTTGAAGATCATAAGGATGATGTTAGATACAAATAAAAAGGCATGGAACTCAAAGTTGAGAATGGTTGTATGGGCGGATAGGATTACAATGAAAAAGGAATTCAAAAAGTCTCCATTTGAACTGGTAAATGGAACACAAGCCAAGATGCCACTAAAAAACCTTCTACTAGTTTACAATTTCATTTTGCAAGAGGATTTAGATATTTTTGAAGCAATGGAGGAAAGAATGGAGAAACTTGTAGAACTTGATGAAACTAGGAGAATGGCCCAGAAACAAAATGTAAATCTGCAATCACATATGAAATACCTTTTTGATAAAAAAGACAAGAATAGAAAATTTGAGGAGAATGACTTGGTGTTAATGTGGAATGTCAGATGTCAGGAAAAGGGAAATCATGGAAATTTTGAAGCTTTGTGGCTAGGTCCTTTTGTTATCACTAGGAAAGGAGGGGAGGACTCTTACTTTTTGCAAAATGTGTCAAGAGAGGAGCATGAATTTCCAATACATGGGTAGTCTCTAAAACAATTCTTTTCTTAAGGAATAGTAGAGGATTTAGGATTGTCAGTGCATGGTCAGTTCTAAACAAACCTCTTAAAACATTCTTTTCCATGCAAAGCAGTTTAGGAAATCAAAAGGGACTAGGACTTTCTAGTACATGGACAATCCTAGAAATCCCTCATTAGAAAACAAATTTTTCTTTCCATGTGCAGTAGTATAGGATCATCTCCATCTTTTCCATCTCCACATTCATTCTCATTGCATCAATGCCACATTTCCATTTTCATATCCTCTAAAATCTTGGTCTGCACCTAGAGATATTCTGGATTCTTGTAGTGACTGGTGAATCACTCATCCCCAACTAGAGCCACTATTAGAACTAGAATTTTAATATAGAATCCTAAGGGTTTTACCATGAGAAATCAAAAATTTTCACGCTCTTATTCGTAAAAATCACTTTATTTCCACCCACAAGGTCAAAACAACCTTTTACCACTATATCGCTACCTAAATGTCCACCCTTTGCAACCCTTACCTCATACCTCCTTATCATGGCCTCTTGCATGAGGGATCGCGATATCACAATCAAAATAGTTAACAATATATCCTTTTATCGCTATACTGTGGAAGGTGGGAGCTTAGCCCGCGACAGAGCGGTGAGATAAAAACCAATAATAAAATGAAACCGCTACATGATGGGGGTTAGAACATAACTCGTGGTTGAGTGGTACACTTGAGAACAACAATAAGAGTAGGCACCACTAGTAAGCTAATGGAAAGGAATAAAAACACACTGTGGTACCACAACGGAGAGTAAAGTGGCACGAGGTAACGCGGTGAATCAACCATTGAAGCATTTAAAACATATATGTCACATCAGTCAACTTCGAAATATAAATTGAGCTCAATACAAAGATTTGAATCATGTGAATTTATGGGTCAGGAGTAAATGTAGCTTGGGATTAAAATACACAAAATAATTTGGTTGTTTTTCATTCATCACATCTGAAATAAAAGCACGAGCAAGCGCAAAGGGCAAAGGCAAAGATAATTTTTCATAGCAAATCATATCACTGGGTAAATTCAGCTCGCTCTTATCTATAAATTTCATAATGGCACCTAAGAGAATAGAGATAGGAGCTAAGAAATATGAAGCCAAGCCAAATAAACCCTTATTGTAATCACCATTACTTTCTCTATTGCTTGGATCGGTGAACAAAGGGTCAAAGAGTGTTTACAAGGATTTAGCTCAAGGTTGTAGAGACCCATTTTCACCCCAATCTGGTTGGAACCTATACTAGTATTTTTACTAGAAGAGGAATGATAAGGTTCCCTCATCATATCCATGGAACTTGGATGTATCCAAGCTAATTGAAGCCCTAGTTCATAGTTACAATGCCCCGACTAAAACTGTCAAACTTCCAAACGGTGAATGTTTGGTGGATGTCAACAAGGATGCTATTATATAATGTTTTAATCTTAACAAACAAGCAGTAACATAAGTGAAATTGGTAAAGTTAGAGCAGGAATACAAGAGGTTAAGATAAACTTACCGTAGTGATGAGCTCCCCTTACACATGAAAAGGGGTGATAAAAATAGAAAAATCTGAATCCTTGCTTCTAAGGTTGAGCCTTTTCAAGTTGATAAATTCCAAGTGTATTTTAGAAACACTTACTTTGCATTGTGTCAAATACTAGGAGTAGATTCCAAGAAAAAAATGTTGTTAGGGTTAATGATGATGGCTATGATAATTAGACATCCTGAATCAAATGTAGAGTTTGACTTTGTGTCTGTGATTGAAGAGAAGATTCATGAGGGTTTGATTCAAGTCGGGGAGGCCAAGGCCCCCATTACTTTGTGAAAGTACTCTCTGTTATGTCATTTAATTTTATATCAGAATTAAATGAAATGGACCAAAATAATGAAACCGTGTACACATGAAAATGGAATTAAGCTTCACGTGCAAAATTGGTGTTACATCTGGGATAGCAAATGCAAAGAAAGAAATTTTGTGTTATTTAGACATTATTTTTTTGTGAGGCTAATAGACGCTTTGGGCTACCCTACACAAAAGATTTCCTGACTCTTTAATGAGAGTAATGAGACCAATGCAAGGCAAGCAAGACCAAGGTTTCAAACATAACTATGCTAACTGGTTCCTCATGCCACAATACACACTTATTAGAGTCTATGGGTGTAACCAGGCACCACACATCTTGCCCAAGTTTTTACCAACAAGACTATGTTTCTGAAAGTTTGTGTGGAAAATGTTGTGGATGGAGCACGATTAGATGAGGAACTAGAGAAAAGGCACATTTTTGCTTGATTTAATAGTATATGAAGACTTATTTGTTGGTTCAGAAGTGTTGGAGGAATTACAAAGATTCATGAGTGTCCATTATTCCCTCAAGTCTTGAAAGGAAAGGGTATGTGATTTGGAGGGCCACATCAACAATATCAAAATGACTCTACTAACAAAAAGGACCATTACACATGAGTTTGACCCTGAAGAGGAAGTCATAAGGAATCTGATTTATTTTAAAGATGTTGCACCTGTGAGGAAAATATGGATCACAATGATGAAATGGGAGAAACAAAGAATAGAAGAGGGTAAGGGTTTCAAGGGGTTCTTTGCAGAAGAACCAAATCTTTTAAAGAGAATGCAACTAACCCTTGGGAAGTATGATGAAATGTATGAAATGGTTCAGACTGAGGGGTTGATTCTTTCTCATGCACCCCAAAAACCATCACATGAAGCTTCCACCTCATATTTTCCACCTCCATCACCTCCACACTCATCTCCTTCATCTCCCATCCAAAAACCCCATGCCAAAAAATAGAAAACTGAATCATTAGTTGAGTATAGTGATGATGAAGAGGAAGGTGTGATCCTTGCCTTAACTAAAATAAAAGTAGTAGAGAAGAAAAAAAATCAAGAGCCTCTTGATCCTAAAATTAGGATATCAGAAGAAGTTGTAGAATAAATTTAGGATGATGAGAGGGTGGTTGCCTCTTTGAGGTTTATGGGGGATGATAATTTCATTCATACCAATGAGTTTAGGGATTTCTAGATCAAAATGAAGATGAAGTAGTATGATGAAAGATTGAGGATAAATCTCATAGGGGTTGATGATGCAAAATAGGTTGAAGTTTAGGCTCAAACATTTGTTTAGCTAAATATTGACAATATTAATGTCACTCCCTAGGAAGCAAGAGAGTTAGTGTTGAGCAGTAATATTTTGATCATATCAAGAATGGAGCTATCCAAAGTATTCCTTTTGGACTAGTTTAGATCTGAGGATGACCCAATGCTAATTACAGAGTTTGATTCAGAGGAAGGGGTATCAGGAATAGGGTATAACCCTACCACTCAAACCCTTGCTTTGTGGACAAAGCAAAATAATACAAGGAAGCCTAGGCTTTTGGATGTGGTGCAAGAAATGAGGGGATCATCAATGGTCAGGACAATGAAAGATACATATCCTATAGAGGCTATAACTATCACCATGCACTCTGCAATTTTTACTAAGTATGTTGTATATAATATGGAGAAAAGGGTCAGTGAATATGAAAAAGGCTAAAATTGTCAAATGATGAGGTGAATAAGTTGTTCATTGAGAATGTAAAGCTAAAGAAACAACTACAACAAGCTACAATAGTGAGGGGGAATGAAATGGTCATTTATTGTCCACCTATGCAAGGTGAAGATCCACATGTGCAACAATTGAAGGATGAAATTGATAAATTAAAGAAGCATAACATGGAAGATGTCAAGCATCATGTCTTGGATACCCTGAGAAAAATATTGGAGTATAGAGTTGGGGTACTGAAAGAGAAAATAAGTGGAATACATGAGAGCTTTAGCAGTCTAGTCAAAGCTTTGGAACTAATAAGTGCTAATTCCCCTATTATTGATGAACTCCAAAAGAGGTTGCAACCAACTTATCATACTTTAACCACTCTCTGCAAAACAACACAATGAGACCCAAATGCTCCTCAAAAACTCAAACCTACTCAGGAGATGGTAAAAGGAGTGATAGAAGAGCATAAATATTTAGTGGAAATGAAAAATAAAGTGGAAAATAGGAGTACATTTGACTCAATAAAGTTTCTCTTCAACCCCTCAATCATTAAGGATGATAGTCAAATAAAAGGCATTTAGGAATGGAGGAACGAATTTGATAAGATGATTTCTCAATGCTTGACACATGTGCATAATAATGAAGATATCAGCTTGGACAAGTTTCATACTGTGTTGGATGGAATTGTCACCCTGGATAATGGATACACAAAGTTTTTGGTTGATACTAGGAACCTACTGAACAATAGATGGAAGAGCCACCTTGAAAACCCCACTGTTGCACAGGAGTTCAAATGGTTGAATGATATAACAATTAGTAGATGGTAGGAAAAATACTTGGGCTCGGATGAAGAATGATTACATGCGTCATAGGGAGGAAGAATCATATAGTAAAATATTTGAACAGGTCTTGACTGACCACGATCTTTTACTCGAGGATTAATGAATTGTTGCTTTTTTTATTGTTAATATATTTAAGTTATGTTTATCTCTTAATTTCATGTTTTGTTATCAAATGGTGTGAATTTTGGTCTGAAGCTTGTTGCCTCTCGTATAAATATGAGAGACCAAGACCAAAATTTTAGATTTTAGATAGATAGGGAAGAGGTGGTTAGAATAGATAATTTAAAGAATGCTTACATTTAAAAGGACAATGATGCATGTATGAAATTTTGGAGGAATCAATGAAAGGACTTTCCTTTTGTGGTGCCATTCTGGTATTAGTTGTTTGTTGAATTAATTGAAAATATTATTAAGTTTTTTCCAAGGCTGGTGTTTCTTTGTTATTTAAATTGATATATCAAGTATATAATCAATTTATCGATGCACATTTTTTGTATTTGTGCGGTATGATTAATTGGTTCTTTCAAGTAAAGATTAAATCCTTCTAGTCATTCATAGTAATTTTGAAGTATCATCTAGATCATTAAGAAGAACTTGTTAATTACATTCTTGTATGTTTATACAAGTTATAAACTAATATTTGTATGCCAAACAATTATAATTTCGGCCAAATAGAAGGCATTCATCATAGACTTTCATTTGACTTTGTTTTACCCAACAAGGCACTGGTCTCACCCGTTTTATTCATTTAGTTACATTAAATGAATTTCAGATTTCCACATCCGTTAACTCAACATATTAAATTTTACCTTGATATTTCTTATACAATTTATATCAAATTAGGATCATATCTTTCCATTGTCAAATTTCCATTGTGGATAGATTGATCAAGTAGGAAGCATAGTTTAAATCTGCATCATTCACATAGTTACACCCACCTAGGTTTAGCAGAGCCTAAAGAGAAGAAGGTTCAAATTCATCATTTAGCCCTGTACGTTAGCCAAAAATGTATCAAGAGCTTGGAATCCTCTTGTGGTTTCAAACCAATGTTTTTGAGTCCTAATAGTACCTTCGGTCAAGAAATGCAATTTTTTTTTCTCTTTGCTTTCTTTTGAAAACCAATTTCTTCCAATATGAATATCAATCTTCCTCATAGATATCAAAAATAGGTTGTTTTTTCTTGCTAAGAATATGGTCTTCTAAATCAATGTCTGGGCACATTGGAATCATTGCTTACATGATGTCTGTATTGATTTCTAGTAGAACCCCAATACTGGGGGTTTTGTTTGGTATAGCTTGTTCTAGCTCGTACAAATTATGCATGCAGATTCATGTCACTATCTGGAATATAGTCGTTAGGCTACCATTGTTAGTGTTCAACCATCCTTTGCTCAACCATCATTTCAGTTTCTGAAAGAATATGATATCATTTACTATAAAAAAAAGTTGTAGAAATCACAAAAAGTCCATGAAGCCACCTAAGTGTAGCATAAAGCAAGTTTACAGGATGGGTTTCAGTATAAGAAGCTTTCTACTATAGCTCGCAATGAATGTATTATAAGAAAAAAAACAAAATTATTTAAACTCAAAGTAATGTAGTCAAACATTTATTCCAAAAGTATGTTATAAGGAGTTAACTAAAAATAGAATGATTTGTTGTTTGGTTTCTTTTATCAATATGCTACGTGGAAATGGAATAATCACTAAGAAACCCTAACAATAAAAAATGAAGTAAAGGTTCAAGAAATTAAATTTCAATGTACTATTGTGTAATGGTGATGAAGGCACTTATATGAGAATGACCTGCATAGAAATATTTTCCATTGAATTTTCATCCATCCAAAGATAAAATAAGCAATGTAAGGATTTGAGAAATATAAGTCCAAAGGGTTATATTGTAATGGTAATGGAATCACCATAAGAGCACAACTGAGGAACAAATTCTTGTGACTGTAATTATGTGATCCATAACTCTATTGGTCATGTGGCACAATTGTGTTATAACAAATACAGGATGCATTCATGTGTGACCCAAGTTTAATGTGGCTATTTTGTGATAGAAATGGAGGCGCACATATGAGCACAATTCATGTAAAAATTAATCATTGTCATCACAATTAGGTGTCAATCATCATTGGGTGCATTCAAGTTGACTCAAGTTTAATAGGTTACAATGTAATGATAGCATGATCCAAGAGTGATTACCTCTTGCTGCAATAAAGAGCCTATAGCTCTAGTTGATATGCAAAGTGGTTATGTTATATCAATTATGTAGTGCATTCAAGCACAACCCATGTTTAATGGGCTATTCTAGAGAGTGATCAAGATTTTTTAAACCTTATGAATGTTACTTAAAAGTGTACAACTTAAACTACATAACAAGTTTGTTACATACTTGAATGCAATCTTGGGTTACCACAAACTATAATAATGTGATCTGCTAATAACCATTATGGGAAGTATTAAAGAAAGACCCATGCTACATAGGATACATTTCCCTAATCACGTTTACATACCTTAATGATCAAACACAAGCTTCCCACACACTCTAGGATACAATCCAAGATCATACCACACCCTGTCAAGACAACAAATTTTCTGACCCAAGATTTAAGGTTGTTTTCTAATACCAAAAAAAGCATTGGTAATATCATAGGGTACAAACCCTAGGCCTCCGTAGAAACATAAACCATAACTCTAGTGGATTAGTGAGGTTGCAATACCAAAAATATTGAGACATTGTAGCCAATAAAAAAATCTTGCAATCTAAATATTGTAGCCAATAACAAGAACACTATGTAGCTTAGTGACATTTGTAAATGCAATCTATGGTAAGAAGAATGACAAACACTTGAGGTGTGACATTCAAAAAGAGGTTGAGCAGTGACAAGATAATAAATCTCAAACCTTGCATAGTAAAGTGGAGATTTTAACAGTGAGTTCCTTACCCCTTTGTTGACCTTAAGGGTTTTTCAAATGCTATTGATAGAGTTAGACAAGGAAAATGCAATCAGAGAATGACTATCTAAATAAAGAAACAATGGTAATCACAAGTTCAATGTTTCTTCTTAGCCATTGTATAATTGAGGTAGTAGATTACATGTTTGAGTAGTGTTTTGAGACTCATGAAAGATGGGAGAATAGTGAATAATACCTTGTGGACTGTGAAGTAGTGACAATAAGGTTAAAGGATCTTAAGACCCAAATACCATGAAACAATGAGTCCCCTGTAGTAAGTAAGTAGGTAGTCTATAGGGCATATTTTGATTTTATAAAAGGATATTCATGAAATGAATCTTCAAGTGATAGTGAGTGAGTTGTTTGAGATTGTAGTTGAGGGTGCAATATCCAATCTTAAAGACAGTTAGCAAAGCAGTAAATGTGCAATAAAATCAAACCCTACATAGAAAAAAAATCACAATGTTATCTTGCATAATGCCTTGAGTTTGAAGACAAAAATATCATTGTATCTTGATGAAAGTAGTGACCTTAATGGTAAATCATTGGAAACCATGATTTTAAAACATGTTATTGTTCTTATGGAGGCAAAATTTTAAGCAAAGCGGTGAGTGGTGGTTTGGAACAATGGTAGGTGTGAAGGAATTTCTTTATATACATGATATGCAATCTAGCTTAAGAAAAAATTCTTAGAAGATATTGAAGGTGGATTATGGAATGCAAGGGTTACCATGATAAAGATTAAATCAAAGAATGAGATCTATTTAAAACCCGCTGTCATGAAGATATTAAAGATACCACATGCAAAACTCTAGCAGCTGGAGTAATGAATATAGTGCCAAAGAGGATAGTGAGTTGGATAGATTTAGGAGATCTCCACATTATCTAATCACAAGAAAATACATCATTTATTTATTTTTTAAAATTAAAATAAATCATTCTAAACCCTATATAGGATACACTAATACTTCAAAAGAATCTGAAGGATTTTGAGATTATGCAAATATATGTCAATTAAATACCTGGATTACAAACAGTAGTGTGAACAATGTAACCCTTGTTGAGCAGAGTGGGAATGAGATAAGGAACAATGAATCCTATGCCTCCTATCATGCACATCTCCTTACCATTCTCTATCATTCTTTACTTAAAAAATTCTCCATTTTGGCAAGCTACGCCTGAAAATAATTTTTCAATGGAGGTTTTAGAGTATGTTTATTAAAATGAAAACTCCATTTTGATAGGCTATGCCTGAAAATAAAATTTTGACGGAAGTTCTAGAGTATGTTTATTAGAGAATTTTGGCGAGCTATTGATTCTTGATTCCTTAAATTATTTGCTAAATAAATGAGTAACTATTTAGTCATTTTTATTTGTGTGACTAAATATTTTTGTACTCAATGACTAAATTAGTTGTTTATTTACTCATTTATAGCTGAGTTACAAAAAATTAGTAGAATTTAGTCATTTTTAGTTGTTGTGACTAAACGTTTTAGTCACGTAGTCATTTATTTACCAAATTCTACTAGTGATCACTACATCAACGACAAATGCTAACCCTAAATACATAGATTCCTTATGTCTTATCTTAGGATTGCATATGGGGGGAAACTCTCCTTTCATGATGTAGATCTACTTAGAAACATATGTTTACATTTTTTAGTAAAGCTCTCATGTATTGGCATTAATTATGTTCTACTTTATAGTAATTTCTCATAGCATGATGTTTATCAATTTCTTTAAAGTGGGGGCATACGCATCCCCAATCATTATTTGCTTCAAAGTGTAGTCTTCTTACTTCACATGATGTGTCTTCTTGATGGTGTCATTGGGTTTGATGTCCTTCAAGATTGCAATAGGATTGGGTTTGGTGTCTAGACCTATCATGACTTCCCATTAGCCACTTTTTGGGGATCACCTAGTGGACAACGGATTTCACTAGCTCGTGTGAGTACATTTTTTTTGCATAGTGGACAGCAGATTTCCACTTGTAAACTTTTTTGGACAAACAAATAAGGCTTGATCCATTCCGATTGGATAAATAGTCAAGGCTTGATCCACCCCTTTCTCTTTCTCTTCTCATTAAATTTGGCATTGTATGATTTTGTATCTTGTATTGTTGCTGCATATTTAACATAGGCATCTGTCTCTTTGTGCCTTTGTTGGTTTTCCATGAGATCTTAGATCTTGGGGGCTTCATGGTCTAGGGGCACCTAGTCTACATGATGTAAGTGGGGTCCTATGTTAGTATTTTTTTGTTTGAGTCATTTTCATTTGTAGTAAGGTCTATTTAGACCATGTTCCATGCTTTAAGTCATGTGGGGTTGATTTTGAGTCAAGTTGTCAAGTTTTGCAAAAAGTTGTATAGTTGCTCAAGCAACTTTTGCATTTTTGGTCTTTTGTGGAAGTTGAATGGTCAAGTATTTGAAAAAAAATTGGAACCATTGGTTTTGGTTGGAAAATGTTTAAATATTCTTTGGGATATTCGAGGAAAACTTTTGGAGTGAGTTATGGTGACAAGCAATAAAGGCATACTCTATTTTCTATTTTTTTCATTGATTTTTGTTGCTATAGAAGGTTGCACGACCCCATACGACCTATTAATGATATGAATTGCATTGGGATTGATGATATGTTGAATCTACTCTTTGTTACAATTGGTTTCAATTTTTTTTATTAACTTTGAAGGGAGTTAGAGCATTTTTTCTTTAAACAGCCATAAACCCTCGTTAAGGAGGGTTTGATTGCACAAAATGGTTTTCGGCCCATTCCACTGGTGAAGATGCATGAGAATTGGTGGAATGTATGTAGATAGGATTATTTTTATCTTTTTAGTGTTTGCAGGAGTAGGGGATGGAGTTAGGGGCAAGTTTGATGCAACCCTAGCCTAATATCATCATGTATTAGGCTTAGGAGGATAGGTAGACTTAGGGTTTTGTAGGAAAATAATTTGGTGATTGTTCCATTTGATGAGAATTATGTCTACAGACCCCATGTGACATGATGGAATCCCTGGAGTGAATTTTGGTAGTTTGGAGATAGCATATCTTGTTGTTTCCTTATAGTTCAAGCCTAATTAGGCCTAGTTACAACATAGCGGTCCAAATTGGAGGGTGTTATTAAAAAACAACCATATCTAAAATTTTGATATGTTTTCAAGTGGCATAAAGGGTATCAAGAATGGTGCTCACATTTTGGGTATTGGGTCTTCTATGAAAGGTTTGTGGGAAAAACCCTATTTTAAGTACTATTAAGAGAAATAGAGGATTTGTGAGAAAACCACCAGGTTAGGGTTTCAAAGTTGCAAAGATTGTTTAAATAAGATTGTGTTGTTAACCTCCACCCTAATTTTCATCACTTGATCATCCTCATTGACCTTTTTTGTCTTATCTTTCCAAGGGTTGTACAATTAGACCTCTTTTGACACTTGTTTGACTACTAAAGTGTGAGTTTGAGTGTAGGGATCATCCTCTCACGAAAGCGGGGGTTAAATGTAGTGTAAAAAAATGTACTCCTCTACATTTTACCACTATGTTTGGGTCCCTTAATTAATTGGACTTAATTAAGCCTCTAATTGGCCCTAATTTGTATTTACAAGCCTACTTAATTTCATTTTTTGAAAGGTGAATTATGGTTTAATTAATGTTTAATTATCATTTTGATCACTCCAAAATGAATAGGTCTTGATAATTTAGGTCAGGACCCATTCACACTTGGGCGAATGGGTCCTCTTTAACATAACAAATTCAAATTTTAAACATGCTTTTGGTGGCATCATAAGGTCCTGAATTCAATTTTAAGTGTTGGCTTGTAATGTTTAATTTTTGATAAATTAGAAAATTGTCTATAAAAGCAAGGTATTTTTATCAATTCAAATCCTAGAACTTTATGCAAGCATTCCTAAATCAAAGATTATTGTCAAAGGTGTTCAAGAGTAGATTTCTCAAGAAGTTTTTGCAGCATTCAATATCTCAAGCATCATGTCAAAGTTATCAAGCATCATGCATGATTTTGGAGCTAACATTATGATGTAGGTTTCAAGCATTCAAATGAAGATTCAAGCATCAAGATCAGATCATCAATTAAGACATTTCATGCAAGATTAAGACCTTGGAGAAATCTACTAATTTTTATTCCTTCAAGGGTTTCAAATCAAGGGTTTGGTGAGTTGCAACATAACACTTGTTCATTCATCTTTCCTTTCATGTTTCATTGTTTCAATTCAAGGTTTAATTACCAAAATAGGGTTTGACCAAGGCAAACCCCCATTCACCAAAAACAAAAACAAAATCCCTCTTTTTTGTTTTTCAGATCTTAGGTTGAAGAAGTATTGAAGATCTATCAAAAGAGAAAAATTGCAAAATTTATAAAAAAAAATCGTCAAGCCACAAAAACTCACTTTCATAATTTATTTATGAATTTTCAACTGTGAAACTTGGAAGAATCATGAGTGCAGAAATAGGACTAAAGGATTGTGAAAGAATTTTTTCAACCCCTGTAGCTAGACCCATTCACCCTTGGTTGAATGAGTCCCAAAGGACACTTAACAACAACATTTTGGTGAAAGGTGCAAAAATACATAACCTTCTTAGATCTTCCAGAAGTTGTAGGTTTCATTAAATTAAGGTTTAATCTAGTGATTTAAAGTGTTACTTTACATTTTTTGGGTTTATTTACTATTTTTAGTCTTTCTCCCAAAAGTGTTGTTTCAACGGATTTACCCCATCCTAGGTCATAAGGAAAACAACAAGATCTCCTTCAAGGTTGACTCGTGCCTAAGGGCTGAAAGTTAATCTTGGCTTAAGGGATATCTTTTTCCTAATGAGAGAAGGAAGATAGGTGCATCATACCCCATTTTTACTTTTCTATTTTTAGTAAATTATTGGTGAACCCCCATTTTAATAAAAGGAACCTATTTTCCTTTATTTAAATTTTAAACATAACTCGATATATACAATTGAGAATAAATGTGACATGAAATGAAAATAATTATGTTTTTAGTGAAAAATATGAAGGTTGAAACTAAAGAAAGTAATTTTAGTGTAATATGATCTTATAAACCTACTTGACTTTATTAGAAAATAATTAGAAAACATGGGAAACCTATAAAAAAAATTGATGTTAAAATGATTTTTTTTGGTTGATAAAAGATTGGTTTTAGACCTAGAATGCTTCTACATCAATCACCTTAGGTAATTGAAAACTTATTTCATCACTTTGGATCACTAGAGATAAACTAATTGGTTCATCTTGGCTAAATATAACCATTTGCGATATTCAACATTTTTTCCTTTTCGCTTTACCAAATATTCTTCAAGTGCTTCTTACTTCAAGTGCTTCTTTGTCTAGTATTTCTTCAACTTATTTTATTTTTGGTCTTGATACTATCTTTCTCCAATCTTCCAATTCTCTTTTATGATACTTATAATGCATTTGTGAAGCATAACATGGGATGTTTGGATTCATGCTTGGTCACATGGGAATGCATTGGAGGGCTTGATGCTTCAGGGGTATTCATTGTAACTTTTGTATTGGTTTATTGTTGAATAATATGATGAAGTATGGATGCTTTTGGAGGCTAGGTTTTCCCTCTTGAGGGTTTTCCCAGGGTATATCTTGTGTTATCTTGTGGCTTGTCTATTTGATCTATGCATTGTGGTTACTTGTATGCATGTTTATCTCTCATGGGTTATGTAGGAAATGGATTACGATTGTGGGTTAAATGCAATAATTTCCTAACAATTGGTATCAAAGATATGGACAGTTAGTTTTGAAGGATTCATTTTTGAGGGATGTTATGGCATGGTTATCTCCTTATGCATTTTATTTTATGATATCATTCTTTGATGAGGATTGCTAGGAAATGGTTTATGGGTTGATTTCCAATATTGGGGATGGTTACCTTGAGTTTGTTAATCTTGATTAGAGAGGCTTACATCTGTGTTGGCATTGTTACATTGATTCATATGTTGTACTTGATCTATGAGATTGGGTGTTGTGGATGTTGTTAATGCTTTTCATTTGTGGTTGTTAGGAGATCATACTTGACACAACATTACACTTTTTGAGGTGTTGGTAGAAGGACATTATGGTTTATAAGTTTTCTCTTCTTCAAGGTTTCTTCCTAGATGTTCATTTGGGGAGGATGGTGGAAACATGTTGTGAGATATTATGCAGCTATTTAGGTTGCATGTGTGAATCATTGTTATTATTCTCGGTACTTCATGCTTTGATTTAATTATCACACCTTGATATAGTTTTGATTGGTAGATTTTATATGCTTTGACATTACCTATGCAGTGGGAGTTCCTGGATATGTATGTTCTTCATTGACATGCTTTATACAAGGAGCTTGATTACAGTGTATAGGTTGCATATGTTCTTTGCATGAGTTTACTGATGTATTGATACCTTGGACGTATGGATGGTTGGATGTATTAGCATGTGTTTTGGATGCTATTTCTAATCATGTGCGTTTTTCAGTTGAGAATATCTTGGTTAGAGCCTTTGTTATCACTTGGATTTGATGCTTGTGCTTGTGGATTAGTGCATCTTCACCTTGGCATGTTCCTTTTCTTCCATAGGTGGCATGTTGGAGGATGATAGGAGTTCTTGCTTAAGATGGTGGTCACTTTGTTCTTATTGTAGGTATCTTGGGGGAGCACGAGAGCATGTTGGAGATTCATGTGATTTCATGTATGGATATGATGATGTATTTCATGCATTGATCCCTTATGCAATGTATACAAGAAGTGGAAAAATATTGAGATATTTTGTTGTACACCATCACATAAAATGATTTATTATAATGTTGTAATTAAATAATTATTTAGTTTTGATGCACCTTGGTGGTGTGGATAATCACACCGGGTAATCATTTGGGGGACCACTTGATGTTGTATTGTAACATTATATTATTATTTAATGCATAGGAGACATGTGATAATAATTTAATATTGGGGAAATATTACATAAAGTGATGTCTTAGTACCCAATATTAGTGGTTTTGTATTCACATGGTTTTGTGGTACATGGTTTTACCTTACCACTAGTTGTATTATGTGTGAGCTTGTGTCTATAAAATAAAACACATATGTAGTGGTTTAGGTTGGCTGAGCAGGTTGGTTGTCATAATTGAGTCTTCTTGAGGGATGGATTTGTGAAGCATGGCATGGGATGTGTAGATTCATGCTTGGACACATGGGAATGCATTGGATGGCTTGATGCTTCAGAGATATTCATTGTAACTCTTGTATTAGTTTATTGTTGGATAATATGATGGAGTATGGATGCTTTTGGAGGTTGGGTTTTTCCCTCTTGATGGTTTTCCCAGGGTATATCTTGTGTTATCTTGTGGATTGTCTATTTGATATATGCATTGTGGCTACTTGTATGCATGTTTACCTCTCATGGGTTATGTAGGAAATGGATTAATATTGTGGGTTAAATGCAATAATTTCCTAACAATATCCATAATCTTAGACATTTGTGATATACCAAGATATTTTAGGAACTCCAATTCATATGTATTTCTTGAATTAATCCTCTTGACGATTTTACAAGTTCCAAACTTATTCATTTTCAACTTAGTATATCTCTAAGTAGGAAATTTCTCCTTTAGATACACCAATACTTCATCTCCTTTCCAATATTTTTTATATTTCCTCTTCAAATATACATGTTCCTTGTACTCTTGTTTCATCTTTTATAACTAAAATTTTACCTCCTCATGTAGGTTATTCATATAATCTACATAATCTTCTTCAATAAAACTCTTATTATGGCTTGCAATGAAGTCTCAACTCTAAAATATCTCTAGGGTTCCATCCATACACAATATAAAATGGTGTTTAATTGTATTCCAATTTAATGTTATTATATAAAAATATGCCTTGCAATAATGATAAATCCCAATTACCAATATTTTCGCTTGTCAAACATCTCAATATATTATCTTAAATATTTTTTTATAAATTCTATGTGTGTTTATTAGTTTGTGGATAATACTCTAAATTGGACTACAATTCTATATTCATTTTCTTCAATAATTTCTTCTAAAAATGATCAACAAAATTTAGATCTCTATCTAATATGATGCTATTAACTAACTCATGTAGTCTTATAAATTTAAAAAATAAATCAACTATATGTACAACATAATTAGTCTTCTTTCAAGAAATACAATGAATCATATTAGAAAATCTTTCAACAAGTAAAAAAATAGAATCAACTCATCTTTGAGTTCTTGACAATCCTACTACAAAATTCATTGTAACATCATCGCACGGTCTCTCAAGTATAGGAAATGAATTATATAAACCCAAATTATGACTACTATAGTTTGCAACTTAATAAATTCTACATTTCTACACAAATTTCTTAACATCCATAGAATCTAGGGTTGTAGAAATTTTTAATTAACAAAACATACATCTTATCCAAGAAAACATGTCCTACCAAACCTCCACTATATTTCTACTTGATCAAATTGTGTCTCATAGGACTCTTAGGAATACACAATGGATTTCTTCCAAACAACAAATCATCTTGAATTAAATAATCCAACCAAATATTTTTTTTAATGATTTCTTGTGTTTTATATGAATTCTTCAACAATCAACATCATACAAGTTTTTCATTTCATAAAAATAGACAAATATTCTCATTTCCAACAACAAATATGTCTTCTACTTCTTAAATCACTTTAGACATAGGTTGTTTGTTTCTTTTCCTTTTTTCCTGTTTTCATCTATGGCGATTTTGATGTATACAAATTTAAAAAATAGGAAGACCCCAATCCTCCATGAGTGCCTCATTCTTTTAATTATGGATCATGTCAAATATCTCTTCCCTGACCCTATTATTATGGGTAAGGAGAAGACTCTGAGTGATGGGTCTGATTCCTCTAGTTCGGATACCAGCAATGTTGAAGATGATGAGTGGGAAGAAGAGGAGGTGGTGGGTCCTCCATCCCCTAAGGCCACCTCTTCGAAAAAGAGGAAGAAGAGCTGCCCTAAAAGTAGTTGTGCACCTAAGCACACTATTCTCTTTGATAGTAAGGACACAAAGGTGGGGTCGGAGGATTCTTCTCCCAGGAAGGTAGAGTTGGATGTTGGTGGAAAGGAGGGCTTACAAGAGAATGTGTCGGGCTCAGAGGCCAAGGACTAGCCAAGGAGATCATCCAAACACATTGCTAAGCCAAAAAACCAAGCCTCTAATGTTCTTGCTAAGGATACCAAGGTGTCAGATGAGGAGAAGGCTATTGGTGATATCATAGTGAATATTGAGGACTCGCTAGCTCAAAACTTAATGATGTTATGCAAAATGATAATAAGGGTCAAGGTGAGGAAGACTCTGAGAGGATCAACATTAAATCAAAACCCCTGAAGGTAGATCCCCTCTCTGAGGGTTTTTTTATTTAAATGATGAGTCTCCCTCAATGTTTCAAACGTTGGACATGGCTAGGGTTGGGGCCATTGGTACCTTTAAATTAGCTAAGTGGAATATTTAGGAGTTCAATAAAGTGAATATTAAAATTATTGGTTTGAAGGAGACCCTGAAGAATGTGTCAAAAAATTATATACCAAACATTCTTATTGACAAGATTGTGGAACTTGAAGGTTCATTCCAAGATTTCAAATCTTTGTGTGAAGAGCGGATGGATGGGTTGGAAGTTAAGGTTGCGGGAACCAATGCAGACATCAAAAATTTGATGCATGCATGCCATATCTCTATGAAAAATAGTGCAGACTCGTTGGAAGTCATGTTTAAAAATATTAGTGATTTAAGAGAGGATCAATTGTACTTCTCTAATCTTATGGAGAAGGATTATACGACTAAGGGAAAAGAAAAGAAGGGTGTGAAAGATGACACCAAAGGCCCTACGGCTAAAGGGTTGACTGATTGGAAAATATATTTTGAAGACGAGAAGAAGGAGCTACTAGAAATGATTGACCTGCATAAGAGCCAGGAGCTTGAGGTTTCCAACACCTTAAGTAGTATGAATTAGTGTTTGTTCTATTATTTTTCTTTTGTTGGTCATCGGGTGGTTTTTTTTTGTTTTGTTGTTTTGTTGTTGTTTAGTACTATTGTTGGTTTACTATTTTATCTTTTGTTCAACAATCTATTTGTCTTGGTTTCTTTGCATTGGTCTACTTCTAGTTGAGTTTGGCCTATATTTTTAGCAACATTTTGTATCTCATGTTGTAAAGGGTTTTGGGTCCCTTCAAAACCTGTTTTTCCCAGATAATCAAAACTACTCTATTTTATTTTCCACTTCTTTTTTCAACGTAAATGAATTACTCTACATAGATTCAATCTATTTATCATGATTTAAACTTAACTTACTTTAACTATTTAGACATTATAGTGCTTTGTGATTAATATATAAAAAATAAATTCCTTCAATGAAAAATAATGTCTCCATATCTTAAAAGCTTATAAAATTACATAAAGTTATTAATCATAGACAAAATATTTATTCTTGGCATGTTTCAATTTATCAATAAAGTATGCAATAGGTCTTCCTTCTTTCCTTATTTAATCAAAAAAACTCTAATTGTAGTTCCACTTGTATCAAAATCAACTTGAAAAATAACTTGTAACCAAATCTCACACAATTTATTTAGTAACTCCCTCTTTAATAAATTTTTTTTTATTAGATATGGTGGTCCACTTCAATTCCTTCTTATTTTCCCTCATATTTTAATTAATTTTTGTTGCACTATGATATCATCAATGTTGTCATTTATGTCAACCTCTGGTATGGATATGTTGAGAAGGTGTGTATCATGTTCAACAAGTGTTTCAGATGCAACAAGGCTACTTGGTTTCCAAGTGATTTTGAGAAAAATCAAGCATAAATATTGTACAAGGTGACTAGGAAGTGTTATGCATTTTTCTCTGCATTTTTTCATTCTTAAATATGTACTTGTGCGGTTTGAATTTGATGATTAGAAGTATTCAAAGGTGTTATATCCAGAGTTTTAGGTTCTACATCATGTGGCAATAGAATATATGTTTGACAATGTTTTGGACTATCTCTTGTTTGTGAAGAGGGATATCAAGGAGAAATGGAATTACTCCACATTTCTCCATGTTGAAGTTTCTTGTCTTGCAGATTTAGGAATGTGCTAATATCCCCTACCTACCTTCCCTTGGTTTCTCTAGTGTTCAACTATTTTGCAAGCTTAGTTCATGATTTATATCTATATGGCAATTTGACTGCTTACATCTAGGATGTTAGTATTCTCAATTTCATGTATTTTCGATAGTTTTTTTTAATATTTTGTTGATGTTGGAATATTATAGGATGTTTTGTAATGTCTCTACATGGTCCACAAGATTTTTTTTACCTTGGTAAAGTGTGAATTTGGTTTCTTTATAGTGTTAATATTAGTTTGTTCAACCTAGCATGTTAGCACTATTTGTGGATGACCTTCGTGGTTTGTGGAATCTTGGTATAGTGTGTTAGTGTAAATTTGGGTCCTATTTAACTCTTGATGTGGTTTTCCTTCACTTCTTTCCACTATTGATGTGTTTGGTGCCAACCTATTTGGAGGTTACACATTTGAGGTGCATAAGTTTCACTGAAGCTGACTTAGAGAAGGTTATTCGAAAAGATATATATTCAAGGTTAAATATTTGTATATGGGTTTGGTGTAGAATTATGTATGTGTGATCATGAGTTGAGATCTAAGTGCAAGAAAGAATGCCTAAGACTATCAAAAGAAGTGAGCAAAAGGTGTCTACAATTTAGTGTGCTAGAAGTCACTTGAGGCAATGAGTCGAAGGTTTCTAATGGTAAAGAGACATTGTGGTGGTTTCTCTAGTTTCTCTAAGGTAGTGAACCTCCCTATAACTATTTATTTATAATTTAGAAGAAGTGATCTTCTTGGATAGTGAGCCCTTGATAATGAGCCTTTTCTTTTGGACAGTGAGTCCTCTAGGAAATTAGCCCTTCAAGAATTGAGCCTCTTGTAATCGGTTTTGGTTTTCATATAGTGAGATAATCCTCATCATGGTTTTTCCCTTATCAGGTTTTCCACATAAAAATCTGGTGTTTTATTGTGAATATTTTTCATGTGTTAATATTTCATTTGTTTACATTCATGCTAATATTCAATAAGGTTTTGAAGGTTTTAATGCACAACTAATTCACCCCCCTCTCAATTTTCCTATGTTTTGAACAATTGATATCAAAGAAGAGGTTCCTTGGAAATAGATTAACCACTTGAGGTAGATCTAGATGGCGCACAAGAATGGTGTCAAAGCTCATATGTTTGATGGAACAAATTATTCCTTTTGGAAGGACAAGATGGAAGCCTTTCTCATCGCATTATGGTTTGGTATATGAAAACCAAATGAAAATGGATATAATATGCCTAATACTCCTTTGACAAGTGAAGATGAGATCAATGAGTATGAGAACCATGGAAAAGTGAGGAATTCTATTTTGAGTGGGCTTTTAGATTCAAAACTTGTGAAGGTGAAGTTGTAAAATTGATAGAGAAGTTTGGGAGAAGTTGAAAATCATTTATGAAGGAGATGATAATGTCAAGCAAGCAAAGATACAAAATTTCAAGGCCAAGTTTGAAACAATAAGGATGTCAAAAGATGAAGATATTGCAAGCTACATGCATAGGGTTGATGAAATTATCAAAGTTCCATCAATGGTCTTGGTGAAAAGCTAGAGGAAAATGAAGTTGTGAAAAAGGTATTGAGAAATCTTCCTAAATCCTATAGTGCTAAATTTTCTACTATTGAGGAATCTCATAATCTGGATCAATATTCGAGAGATCAATTGTTTGGTTCTCTAACTACTTTTGAATTAAGATAATTTGACAAAGATGCTCCAAGGAAATAAATTTATTTTAAATTCAACAAGAAAGTGAGGTATGATGAATCTGACTTGGATGATTTTGATGAAGTGGAAGAAAATTTTGTAAGAAGATTAAAAAAGGGCATTGGAAGATACAAAGGTAATTTACCATTCAAGTGTTTCAATAGTGGAAAGATAGGTCACTATGCTTCAAAATTTCTAGATAAAGTTTCAAATGAAAAACATAAAGATCATAATGCTAAATCCTTCAAGAAGATTTATTATGTTAAAGAAGATAGTGATGATGAGGAATCAGACTGCTCGGATAATGAAAGTGATGAATTATTGTTCATGGCTTTGAATTTTGGAACTAATTCTATTGACCTTGAGAGATGTGTGGAAGAAGTTCCTCCAAAAATAGGTCACAGTATTGAAGGAACTATGTTGACTGTCTTTCATGCAAAAGAGGAGAGAAACTACTAGATAATTGACAACAAATGTTCAAATAATATGATAGATAATAATATTATGTTTGTTAACCTTAAGAAATACAATGTGGTTGTGTTAGGTTTAGTGATGACACATCTGCTAACATCTGTGGAAAAGGTTCAATTAGTTTTGATGGCAAGCATAAGATAGATGATGTTGTTTATGTCAAGGGTCTCCAACATAATATTCTTAGTGAAGGAAAAATGTGTAGAAGAAGATACAGTCTAGTGTTTTAGGATGATGGTTGTGAAATCAGAAAAAGAAAATCTGAAATCTTGGTTGCAACAAGAACAAGGACATGAGGAAATGTTTATCAGCTCAAAAGTGTTATTTATGACTCAAATAAATGAAATTTGGTTGTGGCACAGAAGAATGGGTCATATCAATTTTGATAGACTATTGAAGATCAGCTCTACTCATGCTATGAGAGACTTGCCAAGAATTACAAAGAATATCAATGCAATTTGCAAATAGTATTAGTTTAGAAAACAAACAAGGAATAGGTTCAAAACTAAGGAGCATTCTACTACAGGACCTTTATAGTTGGTGCATATAGACTTATGTGGACCTAATAGAACAAGAATCCCTCAAGGTGACATGTATTTTATGTTGTTAATAGATGATTACTCTAGAATGACTTGGGTAACTTTTTTCAAAGAAAACTCAGAATCTATAGATAAGTTTAAAGCATTTAAGTCTACTATTGAGAATTCAAATGATTTGAAAATCAAGTGCTTAAGGTTTGACAGAGGTGGTGAGTGCACCTCAAATCAGTTTAATAGTTTTTGTGAAGATCATGGGATAAAAAGACATTTATCAAATCCTAGGACTCTGCAACAAAATGGGGTTGTGGAGAGGAAGAACAAGACAATTCAAGAGGTAGCAAGAACCATTTTGAAGGAAGAAAATCTACCAAATGTCTATTGGAGAGAATCTATTCATACTACAGTTTACATTCTCAATAGAGGACAACCAAGAGTGAATAGTTCAAAAGACCCCCTATGAGCTATGGTATGGAAAAAATCCTACCGTGAAATATTTTAGAGTGTTTATTAGTAAATGTTATATCATGACGGGTGAAGAGATCTTAGGAAAGTTTGATGCAAGATCAGATGAAGGAATATTCCTTAGATACTCTACAAATAATAAGGCATATAGATGCTACAACAAGAGACTAAAGCAGATAAATGAAAGTGCAAGTGTCAAAGTGGATGAAGAATCACATCAAAACTTACTATTGATAGAAGACTATAAATCTAATGAACCCCTTTAAAAATAAGAAGAAAAATAAGAAGGAAAAGAGATGCTAGTGGAAGAGAAAGAAGCTCTGAAAAAGAACCCTAAGACTCCTAAGTATATGTAGGAAAATAATTTTGAGGATAAAATAATTGGAGATAAGAGAAAAGGTGTGCTTACAAGAAGAAAAGTTTCTATGGAAAAGGGACAGGTAAATTTTTGCTTACTTTCTAAAATAGAACCTAAAATAGTTACTGAAGCATGCATTGATGAAAATTGGATCAATTCTATGGAAGAAGAACTGAGGAAGATTAAGAAGAATCAGACATGGGAACTGGTCCCAAGACCTGTTGATGGTTAAAATGACACAAACAACATTAAAAAATAATATTTCTACTCTATTTCTCCTGAAAAAGAAAGACTACATGTAGTGGCCTAACTCCCAAGGTCCTGGCAGTTGGTTCTCAATTGTCTGATGTCACTCAATTGGTTCATGCAACTGTAATATTCAAGGGGCCTATGCTAGTAACACAGGATTCAAGCTATGAATCTCTCTATCGAAATAGTTCCTATAAATCAATGGTTTTTAAATAAAAGAAAAAGATAGATCCAAGGGGTAAATCAGTAAGTATGAATTAAATTTATCTAATATCCAGACATATACTTTTAACAATGAATGTTTTCTTAACCGATCACAAAAACCATAGCATGACACAACCCACAGTATGACCGTACCATCGTATACATCTTAGGTGCTTAATTCAATTCCGCTATTCGCATATCACAAGTATTTCCAAGATTTCAAAACAACACACATTCATTCATCATCAAAACTATAGATCAATAGACTTCAATAACTTTAATTCAATGACAATTTAACAAGATAATCTTTAAACCTAGTTTCTTCTAATGACTTTCATCACATAAGAAACTATCATGCTTCAGCACAATCACTGGCATTCAGGTGGATTATAACTCATTAACCTTATCAAACAACACAATTCAATGCAAACTCCATATTTCGTAGACCTGCAATTCTATTAACTATAAAAAAGATCTGGTACAATGTATCTCTGAAAAACTCTACAAAATTCTATCTCCTAGCACTAGGTAAGCCAATCCAATTCTCAATTAGCTAACCTTTACAATGTGATACCCATCTGGTATTTATAGATATACAAAAGAAGTTCGAACTTCACTTCTATCATAGGCTTTCCACCTTTTTAGGAGCAATCAACTTTCTTGGAAACTCAGATCAACTTTGATCTTGAGTTCTTACATTATGCATTCAGTTTGATCTAACAATAGAAGATAGAAATAGAAGAAAAGAAGTCATGTGCCCTTAAGACTATCAGTGTTGCATGCATGCAACATGCAAGGAAGAAGATCATCATGCAACATGCAAGGAGGAAGAACATCATGCATGCAAGATTTCTATGCATGTGAAGCTGGATCTGCTATGAACTCATCATAACTAGTGAAGACTTGTTGTAGCATATCCATATCTAGCCCATCAATCCAGTCATCTTCAAATTTGATGCGATCCAAATCAATTGCAGCAAACTCTTTCATACTCTTTACCTTGATCAATTCTCTCCTTGCAGCTTTTATTTCTTCTTTGACTTCTACAAGCCGATCTATCAATAAGTACTGGCCACTATCAATATTAACTCCGGACACTGAACTGATAAAGGAAACACAGTGATATGTGCAATACCAGAGTCAACAATCCTTTGCATTCTCCCTGTCAAGTTTGCTCATTCTGTAAAGGTCTCTTCATGTAATTCTTCAAAGCTATACTGGCCCAAATTAGTATCTATGATATTTGACCAATCTGATTCCACCTTGCTTACTTTCACCACTGGATTCCTATGATCATACCTCAATGTATAAGGCAGCTATTTTGGTTTCACCTTCTTGATTTTTGGTGTTGTTTTTGATGTTCTAGCCAGTTGATTCCTTCGAGAAGCCTCTCTTGACATTCTTGACATCTCTCAAATCTCCTGCAAGCAAACCTCTAATTAGACCTTTAGATAAATCATCATAAAACATGCTTTTAAAACATACCTGTCACACATATATCGGAGTCAGAACCAGACAGAAGCTCAAAACAATCTCTTTTACAAAACCGGCAGACTCGGAGCAAAAAACGATATAAGAACTTCACCTAATAACAAACGGGCTCGGAGTCGGAGTCGAGATGGTTATCGGAATCGGGATCGGAATGAAAAAGTGATTTGGTTTTCTTCGAATTCTCATTTTCATATTCTATTTCCATTCCGCCTCCGCCTCCGATTTCATCATCGTTACTTTGAAGAAAGACTTTCCCACTATACGCGGAGCCGGACACGGGATGAAAATGGAATTGATAACCTTCGTAAACAAAATTCTTAAGTTCAAGATCAGTTCCGATCCTACCTCTGCCAGTTATCATATACTTCAAGGAAAACCTTTTAAAACTTGGAATCGGAAATAGGATAAAAGAATGGGATCGATGACTTTTATAAAACAAAACTCTTATGTCCATAATCCATTCCAATCCCGCCTCTGCCTATGCTAATCATGACATCACCAAATTTATTCATTTTCAACATAACTGCATGATTAAAACCTAGGTCGCTGTAAAATGGCAAAGGAGCTTTAAAACTCTACCCTCAGATGACCATGGGGAATCAATGGCATTCCAAGATATCATTTTTTATTTAAAGTAATTACAGAGACCAACGAAACCCTAATCTAACAAACCTAATAAAACTAGGGCACGGGTTTAAAACCCTGCCATTCTACCAAACGACGAAACCCTAATTTAAACAATAAATCTAATCTACCCTAACTCACTGTAAAATCTCTAATCTACCTCACTGTAGATTCTTAATCTAACAAACGCCATTAAAAACCTTTAATCTAATCTAATCTACTGCAAATCAAAAACTAAACATGACCCAATCATGATTAAGACGGAAAGCGACAATGCCCAAAAATAGAAAGAAATGACACGATAAAACAAGACAACAAAGATTTAAAGCAAAATAAACAAGCCAAAACAAGAACCTGCTCATTCAATCACATCGATGATCATAAAATTGCTTTAAAACACAATGATTGAACACGCAAGCAGATATAAAGCAAAACACAACGAACACAACCGCAAATAAACAACGAACAACAAAGATAAAAGACCTACCTCAAACGCAAACAAACCCAAGCTAACTTTCTGAATGGATTCGCACACAATATCCCTTCTCTATCTCGATCAATTTGCTCAAACGAACTCTGCTATTGCCCTTCGTGCTCTCAGACTTGTGATAATAACAATAATGATCGGCTTTAACCCTTAATAAAGGAAAATATGTGAATTTCTACCTACACCAGCAACCACCATTAATGCATTAAAACACAGTAAAGGCGGAGTCAGAACTGTGAACGAACACTGGTCTGCAGTGCAACTTCAGTCAAAAAGTCAACGACAAAAAATTGGTGGGGGCGGAACTAAAATGGAAACAGGATCTTAAACTTATAAAATTTCCAAACCTCATTCACATTCCGGCTCTGCGTTCGACAACTAAAAACAAAAAAAAACCAAATACAAAAAGTTAAGTAAAAGACCAACCTAATAAAACAAAACACAAAAACCGAGACAAAACAAACATTAAAAAGTAGCGGAGTAGGATCGGAATCGAATTTGATTTTGCAAATTTTGATAACAATCATCCCAATTCCCACTCCAGCTCCGCTTCCACTAAAGACCAAAAACAAAGGCAAAGAAAAGACTGTTGGGATAGAACAAAAAACAAGCCTCAAAAGAACTTTCAGAACCCGATTCAGCTCCAATTCCGATTCCGACAGAGAAACCAAAGAAAAACAAAGTATTGGCAAAACTAGACTCCAAACTTTGTTTCAAAAACAACTAAGTACAAAAACAAAAAGGAAGACCCATTTTGACCAAGGCAAAAGATGGGGCGGTTATGCAAGGCATAACAAATGGCAACTCAGCTGGGAAAATGGTTTACCTATTTTCAAAATACCCAAAGAAAATTTTAGTCACCCAAAAACTACTTGGCTTATAAACACCTTACCTTGAATGAGATCAGATATTTGTAGGATAATCTTGAGTTTGAATCTCAGATATTATGTGCTCATGAGTTATTTCTAAATCTGAGTGTGTGCTTATATTGTGCATCATTCTTTGTAGATACTTTCTCTGCTTGTAAACAACTATACCTAAGTTTCAAGCTACATAAGTTGAGTCCTTTAACTATCGTGCAGTAAAATCCTAGGTATTGCTCCACTGCCAGACAGGTGTCCATAGCCCCAATGGAGATACCTCTAGTCCTCTCAAAGTATTGCTCTACTGCCAGACAGGCGTCCATAGCCCCGATAGAGATACTTGATTACCCACTTGATATTGAGCTTGCTTTTCTTTCTTTCTTTTTTTATGGATGGAAACTCTTTTAGGCATCTCAATACTCAGATTCAATGAATCTAAAATGTGGGTTGAGTACTACAATGGATTTCATGATAGTTTTGGAATCTGATTTTTCACTTGAAACAAAGATAGAGTCATTCTAAAACAAATAGGTAATTACTCATGCAGATGTTTTTCTGGTGACAAATATTTGATCACAATTCATGAGATATTCACATTTACATCTTCTATCCTCAATAACTTTTCCAACCCAAACTAGAATGATCATAAAACATAAGTTTTAGAATGAAATCCTTTTCAATGATTATAATGAGAATACCTAAACCAATTTCTCTCCTAGTACCAATAGTATACTTTGAATAACAACCCCCTAACTTGAGATGAGCAAAATAAGAATCCCCAACGAAACAAGACAAAACAAAACAAAACAAACAAAACAAGCAAAACCAAAAACTAAAAACTAAAAACAAAAACTTAATTACATATGATACAATATAATACATTCCTTTTCAAAACATCAGACTTTCTATGCACCAAAATAGTGTTTGAGAAACTGACCATTAACTGGTAATGGAACAGGCTCTCCTGTTAGGGTACTCAAACAAAAGGCATTCTCCCCTAAGATTTCAGCTATTTGGTAGGGACCTAACCAAAGTCTATCAAATTTCTGATGGTCTCCCTTCCTTTCTCTAGCCTTATCCCATAATAACACAAGGTCTGATATTCTAAAAGCTTTTACTTTGGCTCTTTTGTCAAACCAACGCTTGACAACAGCCTGATGTTTAGAGAATTGTTGCAAAGCAGCATCTCTTTGTTCTTCCATGCTCAATAGGTTAAGCAGTCTAACCTCAATCCTATCATCCTTATTATAAAACTCCTGCATAAATTTCAGAACAGGTATTTGTAAATGTATGGGGAAGATTGGATCCTGGCCATAGACTAACTTAAAGGGTGAATTCCCTAGGGCTGCTTTGATTCTGGTTCGATCTGCCCATAAGGAAAATCTCAGTTGGGTATGCCAGTCCCTAGGGTTACTTGCTAACAACTTTTTTATTACTTCCAATAAATTCTTATTTGTGGACTCAGCCACTCCATTCCCTTGAGGGTAATAATTGGAAGAATATTCTAACACAATCTTATGCTCATAAGCCCATGAAATAAATTTAGCGAAAGAAAAAGCAAGGCCGTTATCACATACCAGAGAAAATGGAACTCCAAACCTGGTTGTGATGTTCTCTGTCAGAAATTTAATAACCACCTCTGTGGTGCTATTTTTGCAAGGCAAAGCCCCCGTCCAACATGTGCAATAATTCGTCGCAGTCAAGATGAATTTGTGACCTGTAGAAGAATTTGGATTAATCACTCCTACAAAATCAAGTGCCCATTGGGCAAATGGCCTTACCTCATAAATCGACTATAGGGGCATCACAGGATTTCTTTCTCTTGATGCAGAAGTTTGACATACATGACAATTCCTGCAATTTTGATGCACATCCCTAAACACATAAGGCCAATAGTAACCTAATCTTAAAATCTGATAAGCCAAAGCATCAGCAGATCCATGTCCTGTCCCATGCCTGCCATGAAATTCACTTATAACATGTTTAGCTTCTTGTTGATCCAGACAACGCAATTAGATTCCTTGGAAATTCTTCCTATAGATTGATCCTCCTTTATGCATATAATGGGTGTTTTTCATCCTTGGTGCTCTTCTTTGAGTTGCATTCATCCCTTCTGGACACTTGTTATTGAGGAGGAAAAAGACTAAGTATGTATACTAGGGATCTTTTGTGAATGACTAAACAGTGTATTGTTGGAAAGTTATACTTCTGTCCACTTCAGCCATTGCCTTTGATAAACCTTGACCTCTTACAAGCTTCATTGGATGAATCTCCAAGTCAAATTCTTGTAAAATGGCCATCCATTTCCCTCTTCTTTCTCCTAGTTCACTTTGCATTAGGAGGGACTTTACAGCTGGATCTGGAACTATAGCCATCACTTGACTTCGAATTATGTAGTGTCTGAACTTCTTCACTGCTTGTACCAATGCAAAACCCTATTTTTCTATTCATGAATATCTCACCTCTGCATTCTTAAAGGGAGAGCTCATAAAAGCAATAGGCCTTTCCTCATTCTCTTCTCTTCTCTGTGTCAAGACTGCTACACATGAATGTTCAGAAGCAAAAGAATAGATGTAAAAGGGTTTTAGATAATTCGGGCTTGTTAAAACAGGTGCCTCAGATATAGCTTGTTTAATCTGCATGAAAGCAGATTTGGCCTCTTCACTCCATTCAATCTTCGCATCCTTCTTCATCATTTCATTAAGTGGTTTAACAATTTCTGCAAACCCTATTATAAACTTCCTGACAAAATTAACCCTTCCAAAGAAAGATCTCATCTCCTTCTTACTTCCTGGCCTTGTCAACTTCAAAATGGCTTCTACTCGATCAGGATCTATGGAAATTCCCTCCTCTGATATAATGTGACCCAAGAGCTTCCCTTCAGAAACTCCAAATACACATTTCTTTGGATTGAGAGAAACACCATAACTGATACATTTCTTTAGTACTTTCTCTAAATCAGTAGCATGATCTTCTCTACTCTTAGAGAAGATGGTCAGATCATCAACATAGATGATTATACACTTTCCTATCAGGTCTTTAAACGCTACATCCATTGCTCTTTGAAAAGTAGCACCAGCATTGATTAGACCAAATGGCATCCTCCTGTAGGCAAATGTGCCCCACTTTGTAGTGAAAGCAATCTTCATCCTATCCTCATGACTTACTAGTACTTGATTATATCCTGAATATCCATCCAAGAAAGACATCATTTGAGATCCATTAACCTTTTGCAATACTTCATCAAGAGAAGGTAATGGATAATTGTGCTTCTCAAAGGCTTTGTTTAAATTTTTGAAATCCACACATAACCTGATTTCCCCATTCTTCTTCCTCACAGGAACTAGATTAGCCACCTAGGTAGAGTTTCTAATTGGAAAAATTATTCTTGCAGCCAAAAGCTTCTGTACTTCTCTCTGGATCAGAGGCTCAATTAATGCATTGTCTGGGTGTTGCTTTTGGCGAAACGGCTTGGCTTCTGGCTTAAGAGGAATTGTATGTGTGATGATAGATGTATCAAAAGTTTTCAAATCATCATAGCTCCAAGCAATTGCTTCAATATTCTACTTCAAAACTTTGATTATCTCATCCTTTATTTCTTGAGAACAAGTCTTCCCTATAAGAACATTCCTTTCTACCCCTGAGTGAGTCAAATTAACGGATTCATACTTGCCTCCCTCACTCTTTGTAGGCATTCTCTGATAAGCTCGTGGATCTAAATCAAATATCCTCTCCAATGCTATCATCCCTTTTGGGATGTTATTGCTTTTTAAATCCATTATCCCTTCTGGATTGTCACTTTCTGTATTCCAGTCTCCTTGATCCCTATCAACATCATGAATTATCTGTCCTTGAAATATGTCAGAACTCTCCAAAAAGGCCAAAATATGTTGATCATCATTAAACACCTGGAAGTGTCGAACATTTTCAGGAATTGCAGGAACTGAAATCAACTCTACAGAAAACCTCTTTAGATTTGAATCCTGCATCGGCTCTAATGTACTTGCTGCAACGGCAAGAGCATCTGCTATTTGATTTGCTTCTCTTGGAATAAGAGTAATCCCAAAGGCATCAAAATCTTCTATTAAATTCCAAACCCTATTCCTATTAGCAGCCAATCTTTTATTATGGCAAGTGTATTGGCTACGTACCTGTTTCACAATTACCTCAGAGTCTCCCATCACTATAAGAGAAGTTACCTTCTTCTTATGAGCAAACATAAGTCCTCTTGCAAGTGCCTCATATTCAGCCACATTGTTAGTGCAACCAAACTACAATCTATAAGAAGCAAAATAAGTTTTCCCTTTCGGGTTAGTTAGTTCAATTCCTACTCCACTTCCTGCTTTAGATTTAGAACCATCAAATTTAAGAGTCCATAACTGGTCTTTTGCTAGGAGCTCTTTCTTTTTAGAAACTATAGGGATTTTGTCACTTGTGACATGTGGCGGCTCAGACTTTTGCTATTTATCATAATTCGTGTTGAGAAGAAGCTCAGTTAACGATTTTCCTAGTTCCTTAATTTGTTCAACAACTACCTCCTAAGTGATTTCTTGGGCTGAGTCAGGATCTAACTCATCTTCTATTAACTCTCTTGGTATTGGCAAAGCATCTGGAATAGGGGTATTAAAATGAAACTGAGATACTTCCACTTCCTCTTTTTGATCTGAAAACCCTAAGACCCAAGTCTGTTCTACTGGTAAAGAAACCTCTTCTAGAGAAACACTGATCTGTGTAAGAATAGTTGCATCCTTAGCTTGGAAGGAGAACTCATTGATGGGAGTCTCAGTTACCTCTTGAGATTCTTGCTTGGGTAGATCTACATGCCTTAGAATATCTATGCATGACTGACATGTCAACTCCGAATGGTTATGATAGTGTATTCTACACCAATTAGGAAGCAATAGATTACTCAAATTAGTTTATGTTCCTAAAACCAGCCTATCTTGTTGCAATTTACTTATTAGAACTTGTTTGTTGATGTGAATCATCAAATCAGTGTGGTCTAAGGATAGTGTATCCTCAAAACTAACTATAGAGAAAGTAAGGACTTCCTCTTGCTTGTAAACACCCATCTCAGTCTCAAAGAATGCTACTTCATTTGGAGTATCATACTCTGTAATCATGTGTTTGAGCCTAGGTTCACTTTCAATTCTTATTTGAGTGGCAACCCCTTTCCATGGTAACCACATGTGCGAGAAGTCCAAGGACAGATATCCACCTATGCTTTTCATTAGCTCTCTCCTTAAAAGCATCCCATATTTTTCTGGGATGTCAGCAACTTGAATATCTATATAGGTCTGGATCCTTGGATCTAATCCAACTTGCACATGCATGTTCTTCAACTCACCTACAACATTAAATTCAGTCTTATCCAATTGAATCACCTTTTTATTGGTTGGAATAGGACTCAATCCTAACTTTTTACAAATTGAAAAAGGCATGACATTCCCTGATGCTCCAAAATCTAATAAGCAATTGTGTAGATTCTTTCCAAAGATTCTCAAACTTAACAAGAAAGGTGGGGTACTGGTCTTACCTTTATACATAGTAGAATTCGTCTCCTTTGCAGGAGTCACTTTACCTTTCCCTTTCAAGCGATTTATTTCTTCCAAAGCTTTTAATACCACCTCCCTTTGAGTTGGGCACCACTTCATGATATCAAAGAAAGATAGTGATGTCTTCTGCCTTTGCAATTCTACAACAAAATCAAACTCTGAATCATTCCTAAATTGGTACTTAGGAAAAGAAGGTTGAGTACCTCTATTCTAAGTATCAGAAGGTCCCTTTGGTGGGGGTGGATTGTTATCTGCATTTTGATTTGGTGGAACCATGTTGTTAGGGGGTGTAGATGTAGTGAATGGCCCTTTATTCTTGTTCCTCAGAAAGTGACCACCCTTAGATTGGAAGGCTTGAACATCATAGACATCTTCTTCCAGCTCGTTATCCCCTTGCATAGGGAATTGATACTTTTCTTCAATGGTTTCATAAGTCATGGCAATGCTGGCCGGCCCATTGCCTTGATTAGAATTTCCTGCTTGAGGATGGGCATTAGCCTGTGCAATTTTCACCATCTTCTCCATTTCTGGGCAATTGACCTCAGAATGAGTTGCTGTATCATGCAACCTACACCAATTTGTCATAAAATTCAAATCAACAATTATGGGGAACTCCTCCATTGTTAGATCTAGTGTTCCACTGCCTATTGTTGTTGTTGTTGTTATTGAATCTCTAATTGTATCCTCTATTTTGATTTTGATAATTCTGGTTTGAGGAATTTTGATTTTGGAAGTTCCTATTGGTGTTCTGATTTGCATAATTGCCCTGATAGTTGTAACCTCCCTGATTGTTGTAATTCTAGTTTTGATTATTGGGAGGGTTTTGTCTGAGCTGTGCCATGTCATTTGACATCTGAGAGAGATTCTTTTTGAGAGTCTCTACTTCACTTGTAAGTTGAACAGTTTGATCATTTTGCACATTTTGGACTATGGCTTGGGAATGGACATGGGTTGGTCCTCCCCCTTGTTGCGATTGATTTTGAGGTTGATGTGTGGTATCGTGCATGCTATTGCCAAAGAAAGGCACCGTTGGTGGAGCTTGCAACTCAGATACAGGTACATAATGGGAATAAGACGTCCCTGGGACAGTGTTGTATAACGGTGGATTAGGCATCTGATAATTCATTGGAGGAAAAGGTACTGCCAACCCTCCAGGTTGCATATTTTTCTGCTATTGCAATTTGATAGCTAAATGATAAATCTTAGATAGTGAGTCAATCTCATCAGGTTGATAAGTTCTTTGTAAGAACAGACCAATCAAAGGATCAACAGCTCTCAGATATGCCTGTATGGCCATGGCTTCCGGCACTAGGTAAGGCTCTTGTAGCCTACGATACATTCTATGGAACCTAGTGTTGAACAAGGGCAACGGTTCATGATGCTCCTTTCTAATAGTGGAAAATTGGTGATATAGTATTGTAGGGTCCACATAAACTCTGAACTGATTAATAAAAGCATTCTCTAAATCTATCCAACCCAGAATGGATCCTTGGGGCAGATTTAGATACCAATTATATGCCATATCTCCTAAACAGTAAGGAAATAGTCTACATACCACATCTTGATGAGCAACTTGAGCTCGCGTGCAGGCATCTTTGAATGCTTGTATATGTTCCTCTACACTTCTTGATTCTCCATGCATGTATTTCGGACAAAAATTCTTTGGGTTCTTTGGTAAATCATGGAATCCGCCTAGAATAGTCCCTAACGGGGAGGGATTACCCACAAAATAATCCATTGGTGGGATTGGTTGGGCAGGTGGTGGTGATGAAGGCCGAATTGGTGGTGACAAAGGCCTACTTGGTGGTGGTGTGGATGGAATTGGTGGAAATCCTAGTGGAGTAAGCGGTGGTGGTAATGTAGGTATTTCTACCCTACGAGCATGAGGTCTTGATCTAACCGGGGATTGAAGTTCTTCGAATAGTTCATGATTAGTAGAGGATCTAAGAACCCTCTCGTATCCCTTTGGTGAAAAAGATCTTCTGCGAGCCAGCTTGTCCTTTTAGGCCCTCCTTCTAGCGCCAATTTATGTTGATGGTTAAAATGACACAAACAACATTAAAACAAAATATTTCTACTCTATTTCTCCTGAAAAAGAAAGACTACATGTAGTGGCCTAACTCCCAAGGTCCTGGTAGTTGGTTCTCAACTGTTTGATGTCACTCAATTGGTTCATTCAATGTAATATTCCAGGGGCCTATGCTAGTAACAAAGGATTCAAGCTATGACTCTCTCTATCGAAATAGTTCCTATAAATCAATGGTTTTTAAATAAAAGAAAAAGATAGATCCAAGGGGTAAATCAGTAAGTATGAATTAAATTTATCTGATATCTAGACATATACTTTTAACAATGAATGTTTTCTTAACCGATCACAAAAACCATAGCATGACACAACCCACAGTATGACCGTACCATCGTATACATCTTAGGTGCTTAATTCAATTCCGCTATTCACATATCACAAGTATTTCCAAGATTTCAAAACAACACACATTCATTCATCATCAAAACTATAGATCAACAGACTTCAATAACTTTAATTCAATGACAATTTAACAAGATAATCTTTAAACCTGGTTTCTTCTAATGACTTTCATCACATGAGAAACTATCATGCTTCAGCACAATCACTGGCATTCAGGTGGATTATAACTCATTAACCTTATCAAACAACACAATTCAATGCAAACTCCATATTTCGTGAACCTGCAATTCTATTAACTATAAAAAAGATCTAGTACAATGTATCTCTGCAAAACTCTACAAAATTCTATCTCCTAGCACTAGGTAAGCCAATCCAATTCTCAATTAGCCAACCTTTACAATGTGATACCCATCTGGTATTTATAAATATACAAAAGAAGTTTGAACTTCACTTCTATCTTAGGCTTTCCACCTTTTTAGGAGCAATCAACTTTCTTGGAAACTCAGATCAACTTTGATCTTGAGTTCTTACATTATGCATTCAATTTGATCTAACAATAAAAGATAGAAATAGAAGAAAAGAAGTCATGCGCCCTTAAGACTGTCAGTGTTGCATGTATGCAACATGCAAGGAAGAAGATCATCATGTGACATGCAAGGAGGAAGAACATCATGCATGCAAGATTTCTATGCATGTGAAGCTGGATCCGCTATGAACTCATCATAACTGGTGAAGACTTGTTGTAGCATATCCATATCTAGCCCATCAATCCAGTCATCTTCAAATTTCATACGATCCAACTCAACTGTAGCAAACTCTTTCATACTCTTTACCTTGATCAATTCTCTCCCTGCAACTTTTATTTCTTCTTTGACTTCTACAAGCCAATCTATCAATAAGTACTGGCCATTGTCAATATTAACTTTGGACACTGAACTAATAAAAGAAACATAGTGATATGTGCAATACCGAAGTCAACAATCCTTTGCGTTCTCCCTATCAAGTTTGCCCGTTCTGCAAAGGTCTCTTCATGTAATTCTTCAAAGCTATACTGGCCCAAATTAGTATCTGTGATATCTGACCAGTCTGATTCCACCTTGCTTACTTTCATCACCGGATTCCTATGATCATACCTCAATGTATAAGGCAGCTATTCTGGTTTCACCTTCTTGATTTTTAGTGTTGTTTTTGATGTTCCATCCGGTTGATTCCTTCGAGCAGCCTCTCCTGACGTTCCTTACATCTCTCAAATCTCTTGCAAGCAAACCTCTAATTAGACCTTTAGATAAATCATCATAAAACATGCTTTTAAAACATACCTGTCACACATATATCGGAGTCAGAACCAGATAGAAGCTCAAAACAATCTCTTTTACAAAACCGGCGGACTCGAAGCAAAAAATGATATAGGAACTTCACCTAATAACAAACGGGCTCAGAGTCGGAGTCGGGAAGGTTATCAGAACTGGGATTGGAATGAAAAAGTGATTTGGTTTTCTTCGAATTCTCATTTTCATATTCTATTTCCATTTCGCCTCCGCCTCCGATTTGATCATCGTTACTTTGAAGAAAGACTTTCCCACTATACGCGGAGCCGGACACGGGATGAAAACGGAATTGATAACCTTCGTAAACAAAATTCTTAAGTTCAAGATCAGTTTCGATCCCACCTCCGCCAGTTATCATATACTTCAAGGAAAACCTTTTAGAACTCGGAATCGGAAACAGGATAAAAGAATGGGATCGATGACTTTTATAAAACAAAACTCTTATGTCCATAATCCATTCCAATCCCACCTCTGCCTATGCTAATCATGACATCACCATATTTATTCATTTTCAACATAACTGCATGATTAAAACCTAGGTCGCTATAAAATGGCAAAGGAGCTTTAAAACTCTACCCTCATATGACCATGGGGAATCAATGGCATTCCAAGATATCATTTTTTATTTAAAGTAATTGCAGAGACCAACGAAACCCTAATCTAATAAACCTAATAAAAGTAGGGCACGTGTTTAAAACCCTGCCATTCTAACAAACGACGAAACCCTAATTTAAACAATAAATCTAATCTACCCTAACTCACTGTAAAATCTCTAATCTACCTCACTGTAGATTCTTGATCTAGCAAACGCCATTAAAAACCTTTAATCTAATCTAATCTACTGCAAATCAAAAACTAAACACGATGCAATCACGATTAAGACGTGAAAGCAACAATGCCCAAAAATAGAAAGAAACGACACGATAAAACAAGACAACAAAGATTTAAAGCAAAATAAACAAGCCAAAACAAGAACCTGCTCATTCAATCACATCGATGATCATAAAATTGCTTTAAAACACAATGATTGAACACGCGAGCAGATATAAAGCAAAACACAACGAACACAACTGCAAATAAACAACGAACAATAAAGATAAAAGACCTACCTCAAATGCAAACAAACCCAAGCTAACTTTCTGAATCGATTTGCACACAATATCCCTTCTGTATCTCGATCAATTTGCTCAAACGAACTCTGCTATTGCCCTTTGCACTCTCAGACTTGTGATAATAACAATAATGATCGACTTTAACCCTTAATAAAGGAAAATATGTGAATTTCTACCTACACCAGCAACCACCATTAATGCATTAAAACGCAGTAAAGGCAGAGTCAGAATTGTAAGAGAACGAACACTGGTCTGCAGTGCAACTTCAGTCAAAAATTCAACAATAAAAAACTAGCGGGGGCAGAACTAAAATGGAAACAAGATCTTAAACTTATAAAATTTCCAAACCTCATTCCCATTCTGGCTCTGCGTTCGACAACTAAAAACAAAACAAATACAAATACAAAAAGTTAATTAAAAGACCAACCTAATAAAATGAAACACAAAAACCGAGACAAAACAAACATTAAAACGTAGCGGAGGCGGGATCGGAATCGAATTTGATTTTGCAAATTTTGATAACAATCATCCCTATTCCCACTCTGGCTCCGCTTCCGCTAAAGACCAAAAACAAAGGCAAAGAAAAGACTATTGGGATAGAACCAAAAACAAGCCTCAAAAGAAATTTCAGAACCCGATTCAGCTCTGGTTCCGATTCCGACAGAGAAACCAAAGAAAAACAAAGTATTGGCAAAACTAGACTCCAAACTTTGTTTCAAAAACAACTAAGTACAAAAACACAAAGGGGGACCCATTTTGACCAAGGCAAAAGATGGGGTGGTTATGCAAGGCATAACAAGACCAACAAACAAGAATTTGATAGGAACTAAATGGGTTTGTAGGAACAAGTTGAATGAGGATGGAGAAGTTATCAGAAACAAGGCTAGGCTTGTGTGTAAAGGCTACTCACAAGTCGAAGGAGTAGATTTTGAAGAGACTTTTGCTCTGGTGGCAAGGATGGAAGTCATTATAATGTTTTTGGCTTTTGCAATACATAAAGACTTCAAGGTATATTAGATGGATGCAAATTATACATTCTTGAATGGTGATTTAGAATAAGAAGTGTACATTGAACAACCTATAGGATTTCAGTTATTTGATGATATTGATATGGTCTGTAAATTGAAAAAGGAATTGTATGAACTCAAGAAGGATCTTAGAGCTTGGTATGCAAGGTTAGATAAGTACTTGTTGTAGCAAGGATTCTAAAAAGGTATTGTAGACAAAAACAATTACTGCAAGGTTGAGGGAGAACACATTCTAATTGTGGTAGTGTATGTGGATGACATTATCTTTGGAGGAAATGAGGGTATGTGCAAGAGTATTTTAGAGGAAATGCAAAAAGCATTTGAGATGTCGATATATGGGGAGATGAATTTATTCCTTGGATTACAAATCAATCAAACAGAAAAATGTATTTTCATTTCTCAATCAAAGTATGTCAAGGAAATGTTGATGAATTTTAGAATGGAAGATTCTAAACCAGTGTGTACCCCTATGGTTACTGGTTGTAAGTTGAGAAAAAATGATGAGTCTCCTAAGGCTAATAAAAGCAAGTATATATCAATGATTGATGAATTGATATATCTAATTGCTACTAGACTGGATATCATGCATTCAGCTTCTCTTGTGGCAAGATTTCAAGAAGATCACAAAGAGTCACATGTTGCAATAGTTAAAAGGATATTTAGATACTTGAAGGGTATTCTGGACTTTGGTTTGTCGCATCCTAGGGATACTAATTTCTCCTTGAGTGCACATATAGGTGCAGATTGGGTAGGTTGTACAGATGAAAAAAGATGTACAAGTGGAGGTGATTTATTTCTTAGAAGCAGATTGGTTTCATAGTTGAGTAAGAATTAGGATTCAACATCATGTTATTTATTGTAGAGGCATAGTATATTGCAACAACATCATGTTACACATAGGTGTTATGGATGAATCAAATATTGAAGGATATCATAGTATCATATGATGAACCTATTTCTATCTTGTGTGATAATAAAGTGATCAACATTTCAAAAAACCCAGTTATGCATTAAAGAATAAAATATATCTCTATTTGATATCACTGTCTAAGAGAGAAAGTTGTAAAGAACGAGGCGAAGTTGGAGTATGTTCCTACAAAGAATCAAGTTGCAGATATGTTTACAAAATCTCTTCCTAAAGATACTTTTGAGTATCTCCAACAAAAGTTAGGGGTTATTTCCCCTCCTTTCAACTGGATGCATAAGGTGGTGCATCTATCTAGGTGAGCATTCAAGATGCATTTTTGATCCTAGACTGATGTTGAAGGCTACCTCTCAGGGAGATTAGGTAGTAGTGTTCTTGATTGGTCCAGTCAAGTGGAACATTTATTGTGTCCCTAAGGGGAGTGTCCAAGGAGTAAAGGAAGCAGTGAAGAATGAGTAGTGAAAAATGTACAAGTAACTTAAGAATTGTATGGAGAAGTGTAATGGAGATAGAGCAATTTCCTGTTGGTGTATCCTAAAGAGAAATATACAAGTGGTGTCAAATTAATGTATACAAATTTCAAATAGGGGGAGTAGAAAATAAAAGAAAAAATCTATGTAGGTGATATGTAAAATGTGATTTTGTTACCCTTTTCCATTGATGTCAAAGGGGCAGAGAGTGAAGTTTGAAAAACACAAGGAAAGAATTGGTGCCAAAGGGGAAATTAATGGTTGAAGAACTCCTCAAATAGTGTGAGAGATTGCAGAGAGAATGGTGTTTGGAGAATAGAGTTAAAAGAGAGATAGTGAAGTGTACCCTAGTAAGGGGGAGTATCGCTTAATGTAGAGTTGCTTTTGTTGTTGACAGTTTTTCGAAGTCGATGTTTCCATCAATGACAAAGGGGGAGATTGTTTCAAGTATGTTGTCATCGATGTCAAAATTTGGTAATTTATGTCAACCTCTAGTATGAAGATTGGTGCAGTGTTGTCATTGATGTCAAAAGTAAGTGTTTTGCACTATGTTGTCTTTAGTGTTGTCACTAATGTCAACCTCTAGTGTGGTGTTGAACATATATTGTAGATGTGGAGATTTTTGGTATTATAGATGTTGTAGTTATGATGAGAAGGTGTTGTGTCGGTGATGCTGATGCAACTATTCCACTTGGTTTCTAAGTGATTTTGAGAGAATATGAATAAAAGAGTGTGCAATGTGACAGAGGTGTGTTCAATATTGTGCTCTGAATTTCTTCATGGTTGAAGATATGCTTGTGCGGTTTGGATATGATGATCAGTGGTGTTCAAAGTTGTTATATCAAAAGTTCTTGTTTCTGGATTATTTTGTTGTGGAAGTTGAGTTTGACAGTTTATCTATTTGTGTAGAAGGTTGTCTGGGAGAAATGAGATTGCTCTGCATTTCCCCATAGTAAATTTTATTATCTTGCATATTTGGGAAAGTGCTTATATTGTTTGTAAATTACTTCCCTTGAGGTTTTAAGTGTTGAGGTGTTCTGCAAGGTTGGTGGGTAAGTTGTGTGTTGCGACAGTGTGTTTGGATGTATAAAATGATGGTGTTCTCAGTTTCAGGTGGTTGTGGCAGAGTTGTAGAATATTATGATGTTAGAATATTCTGAGATGCTGTTATGTGGTTTGCGTGACTTGGAGAAGCGTGTATGCAATTTCTTGCATTGTTGGTTTAGGTTTGTCTGACATGGCATGCTAGCACTATTTGCGGAGGTACCTCCTAGATTGTGGATGTGTTGAGTAGCATGGTGATGTAGATTTGGGTCCTAGTTAACTATTGGTGTGGTCTTCCTTCACTTATTTCCATCGTGGAAGTGTTTAGTGTTGACGTATTTGGTGATGAACATTTGAGGTGCATATGTTTCATTAAGGCCGACCTATTTGAGATTTTTTAGGTCATGGATGGTATAAATGAAAGGTGAGTTGTTGGAGATTTTGTGTAGTGAGTGAATGATGTGAATATGATCAAGTGAAATTATCTAAGTGCGAGCTTAAATGCCTATGAATTCAGATGCAGTGAGTAGAAGGTGTCTACATTTTCAGTGTGCTTGAAGTTGTTGGAGGCAGTGTGTTGAAGGTTGTAGATGGCATAGATTTGTAGTGGTGGATTTTCTTGTTTCTTTGAGATAGTGAATCTCTTTGTAACAATTTCTTCTATTCTTCTTTCTTCTTAATAGTGAGTCCTTATTTTTCTAGGAAATGAGCCCTTGACAGTGAGCCTAATTGTATTTGGTGTTGTTATTCATATATATGTGAGTTAATCCTCATCGTGGTTTTCCCTTCTTGGGTTTTCCGCATAAATCTGGTGTTCTTATGTGTTCAAATGTGTTTGCATTATTGTTTCATATGTTTACATTTTGCTAATGCATGATAAGGGTTTAAGGGCTAACAAGGGTTTAAATTTTACTAAGGGATTAAATGTTTCTAATGTACAACTGACTCACCCCCCCTTTTAGTTGTCATGTGCATCTAACAATAATTTCCACTACCCCCTCTCCTTTTTGCATAACATCAAAGGATATTTCCTACATGTTAATAAACTCTAATATTGGTCCTCCAATGAAATGTGTATCTCTCCATAATAGTAGTGAATTATTAAATATCTAATTTGTAAATGAGACCACCTTATTCTTGATCTTAAGAAACAAAATTTGATAATTTGATGACAAATTTTAAGTTATATTATTTTTTTTGGCCCAAATTTTTCTTCGAGTAAATCTTTTATACTTAGCTACAATGATTCCCTACCTTCTTGGTTTACATCTAATGAGATTTTTGAATGGGATGAGCTAAGTAAAATTATAAAATATCTAGTTATACCTTTTATTGCTGAGGTTTCACTCAAATATATGTGGCAATAGGTGTACAAGAAAATTAAAATAAAAATGGAAAATGATAGAGGTATCTTTTCTCCCTAGTAGGCGGGATTTAGGTATGCCAAAAGTTCTATCTTTATTTGGCATTTACTATGCCTTTACTTGGATTTTTCGAAGCACTCAAGTAGAGAAAATACAAAAAATGGTTAGTAATTTATGTAGTATGATGGTAAAGACAATAAAAATGACAAATTTTGGCATGAAGATGGTGTTGCCTCCTAGAGAATTTGTGGGTATAGATTTAAAAGACCTTAAAATAGAATTATATTCATAGCAAAATGGATTATCAAGGCTATTGATGGGCCTAAAACATGAATTTTTTTGGTTATAAATAATATTTAAGCATGAGAACTCTAAAGGAAATAAGAAAGTAGAAAGGTCTTCATCCCCATAATATTCTCTCTGGGAGATTTTTTATTAAACTATTGGGTCACTAATTTTCTATAGTACATGGAGATCAAGGGATTCAATAACACATTTAATGGGATAGTCATGATGTTTTTCTGGGTTAGAGGAGAAGATTGGTAGTTATAGATTCATCTTGTGAAACTTAACATGTATTAACAAGCCCCTATGATTGGCAAGAAGTTGTTTTGCAAGAGGGCAGGTTGCAAATATTTTTAAAATCTTGGGAGATCTATTTTTCAATGGCAATTTGATAACCTAGAAATAAGTTCAAGTAAATTTCTCACTTTCAAATTCATAAAAATAATAAACTCTGATAAATAAAGCTTTGTCTTTAAACACGAAATATAATGTGCAACTAAGCTTCAATATAGAGATAACTAATAACATTAAATAAAGAGATGACTCATTATTCATGGAGGAAAAAATTAAAGGAATATATCATATGCTTATAGACATCTATGAAGCTTTTAATATGCTAAATACATTATGGAAGTACAATATGTGTAGTAAATATTAGAAAGATATTTTGAGTCATGTTTGGGCCTCTTGGCTAGAACCAAAGAAGTCATGTTTTAGATGGTCACAAATTTTGAAAAACATTATTGTTTGTTATGTCCAAAAAGGTGCACATCTTAACTCTTATATATGTTACATGTGTAATGTTGAATAGTCAATTGAATTCTTGTTCTTTGATTGTAAATTTGCAAAACACATTTGGTCTTCGTTTCTTGGTGATGATGGGAGATGTGATAATAAACATTGCATTACTTGGTGTGATTTTTTTTTGGTTTTGTTAATTTTTTTGACAAAGAACAAAATACATCCTAGCTTACCGTATTATAGAAAATTTATGGCATTTATGAAAATCTAGGAATGATTAAGTGTTTTAGGGCAAAAAAGAGTCCCTTGTAGACCCTTGAGTGAGTTCACATTTTTCTCCATTTTTTGTGGGTTACTTGGACTATGAAGATACCCAAGGATGAATTTTACAATATGCTGGATAGTGGTGTGATCATGCTACATAAATCTAACATTAGGCTTGCAAAATGCTAACCTAATATTGAAAGAAATGGTGGAGTTTTAGATGAAGAAAGTGAAAATAACGAAGATCCAAAAGAATATGAAGACATACATGACTATGACAATATTGTATTCATTGCAATAATAAAAAAATGTCTTCACTAATATACAACATATTCCTTTCATGATAAGGTATATAAACATGTGTTCAATGCTTCTACCCTTGGAATACCTAGAAGTGTTGATACATTAGATAATGACACTAAAAGTGATAATTGATGTTTCGTATTATTGAATCTAATATGTTAAGTCATTTTATAAAAAAGACATAAAACAAAGACAAAATGTTAACCAATAAACTTAGTTGTGAAACAAAGATAAAATGTTAACCGATAAATTTAATTATAAAACAAAGACAAAATGTTAACAAATAAACTTGATCGATAATTTTGAAGATATTCCAAATAATCATTTTTCTCTTAACCCTAAATTACTAAATCTTTTTATGATATTTTAAACCCGAAAACCAAAATTAAAAAGAAGACATTAAATAAGTCAAATTCGTTATATAAACATATCTCAGTTGAAAATAGATTCATCCCAAATTATTTGGTTCAAAGATGTTGACTATTTAACTCATTAAAAAAGCCCTACAAGATTCCCCCTACTTATTATTGTTACCCAAAAAAAGGTTGTTATAACCCCAACCAAAAAGGCTAGGGCCCAACTCCCAACTATTGAACCTCTCCTATTCTCACCATATTCCCCCTACCATGTCCCGTTGCCTAACCCACCCACACCTTAACTCCATCTGAACCACACATTTCTCTATACTCGCTTTGAGGGCCCCACAACCAAGCCCTACCTGCACGACAAATAACGAAAGCCTACAACCTCCCCGATCCGCGCTACCCAAATATTATGGCGGGAAAGCGACAAGAACACTTTCGAGTTACAAAGCGCCACGTCACCGCATGCCGCTTTTGAGAACTATCCAAAGTACGATGATGGGTGCCAGCTAAGCATCCAGGTGGCAGGTAGTCAGCGGTCACATCGCTCAAGGATTCGAACCCGGGTCCTCCCACATTCTCGGCCTCTGCAATTACAATTTTACGGGCTTACCAGTCAGTGTTCGATATTTGAGGAGTCATGCGCATGGAGCTTTGTCTCCGGAGTTTCGAACGCGGGACCTACCTCTGACGAAGACGTAACCTATGAAGCCACGTGTTCACCTGCCACCGGGAGCTTTCCCGGCATGGGCCGCGCGTCGTGTATTGAGGCCGCCCTAACCCCACCCTGGGTTACGTTCGAACCCTAGTGTCTCAGGTGGAGTTAGGCAGCCGTTGTTAGGAAACGTTTACGGACGTTAAGCTGGTTAACGGCGTTAGTGATTTGATTCCAGCCTCGGCGCCATGGCTGCTGCTTAGTCACTGTTTCTGCCACGTCAGCACACCGGGTTAGAAAGGCCTTACCTGGCCAAGTGATAAGGGTGAACCTTTCTCTATATATATATAATATTTTAATTTTATATATAATTTTAATTTTTTTTCATTAACATGGTGACAAGAGGTCCCTTACTTTTTGTGAGTGGAGGGAGTGTTTTAATAAGGTAAGAATTTGATTACCATGTCATTAATGGGGTTTGAATCTCATTCTATTTTAAAGGAGTGTCTTTATGGTTTTTATATTTTATGTTTAAAAGGTTGAATTTTATCTATTTAAGACAAGAAGAATAAAAAGTTTCACTATCTAACATATAAAGACAATAATAGGTACCTATTATGCTTTCTAATTAGCACTAAATTTGACTCTTGTGAGATTTTTTTTTAAATGATGGTTAGTGGTTGAATATTGTCTTTGTGTTCATTGTCATAAAGGCAAAAATTGATTGAGAGTATTTTGAATTCAATTGGGTAAGTTTTATTTTTTATCAATGTTTTAGATCATATTTTGTCATCATTTGTATTCCTTATCTTGATGATAGATCATAGAATGTGATTGAAACGTGTTGATGCAAAATACACATACACGGTTTAATCAAGAAGCACTCTCAAGCATCTTCATGGACTATGGACGAATCTTGAGTAGGAGAAATATATCTTTATTATAACTTTTTATAAATTTTGATAGCTATCCATAATTTTAATTTTTGTTTTATATTGTCTTACATAAACTAAATATATTTGTAATGGTGAAATTTAAATGCCCACACCATTTCCCATTTAGTTTTGTGTTCATTTTGAAGAAATGTCTTGATATATGAACATAGTGACAAATGATATGATCTTGCACGAATTGGGCACATCCTCTTACCCTTTTCTCTATTTGTGCATGCATATCCCTTTACATTTGGTCGGACCTTGTCTTCGTATACACACTTCTATATGTGTGTCATCCATAATATTGTTCATATTCATATTGCACCTACCTTCATTTGCCACCTACATTTGATTGTTTACCCACATTGGGGTGTTTATGAAATCGTCAACTTGTCCCATTAATTTCTAAATTTTGAATTTGATTGATCCCCCATTCACCCTCCCACCGTAAGTTGACTAGATAGATTTTGTAACAACCCGTCCATTATACTCAAAAATACCACTATTATTTATTTATTTATTAAGTGTTCATTTGTTTGTATACAACCCACTTCTATCCATACAAGATAGACATCCATCCATCTGGGACACGCATCCATCTATATGAGACAAGCATCCATCCATATAGGTACTCATCTATCAATTTGGGATAGGCATCTATCTATAAATGATAGGCATACACTCTGTCTAGAGACTTAAACTCATACTCATTGGGACCATCTGGGTACTAAGTTGCTCTCTCAATATTAAACTCCCCCATTAAAAGTGCATTTAGGTCACCATCTTTAGGAGTATATAATATAAAATAATATAAAGGCTTGAATCTCGCCTCAAAATTTGGCTTAAAACCTCGGGGAGACAAGCAATCCATCCACTAGATTCTTCTGAGTATACAAAGAATATAGTTTATCATATAATTTGTGTTAGATATTTTATCTCCTTTTTATAACCTTCAAACTTGAGATCCCTTCAGGTGTGACAATTACAATTCCTTATTAGGCATCTATAATCAATGTGGTAACATTGACAAGGCATGTGTGTTGTTTGTGATCAAGAGTTTTCCAAGAGATGCATGCTAAAAATCCTCCAAATTTCTTGATGAACCATTGTTCCCTCATGCAACTCCCACATTATCTCCTTAATTCCCACTATAAATCCTCCCCCATTATGCAAAATCAAAACAAATGAGGCCAAAACAACTCCAAGGCTCCACTTTCAAATCCCCTTATTATTACATAGTTATTATTACTTATTTATTTTAATCTTATTTTCTTTATTATATTTTAATCATTTTGAATGATTTTATTTATTTATTTACTATTTATTATTCTAATATTTAATTTATAATATCACTCTTTCACAATTAGATCAATATCATATTAGTTTAATAATTGTTTCCCATTAGCAAAATACTGCCATCAATAATTATATTCCTAACTCAAAGAAAAAGGGTTTAATGTGCTAAGGAGAGGGTTGTGGCATCCTCCCCCCTTATATTATGCATCATCCTAATGCATCTTTTAGTAGCCTTAGCTCAATCAAGAATATTTTTTTCTCTTTAGTGGTATCTTGTAATTTAACACCATTGCAATGGCCATCATCCTAAAGTTGGTGTTAGTTTATGGGTTTAATTTTGGTTTCAATAATACCATTTCCACAATTTGTATCTTATTTGCATGCTAATCTTAGTTTTCTATTGTTGGGTATCATTTAGAGTGTTCCTACTTGTGATGATGTTTAAATTTTTTCCTAACACTTTCCTATGTTGAGTTTTGGAGTTATCACAACATCCAATTACTCATGGTGTCAAATGGTCTTATATACACATTATATGCCTTGGTTCAAGTTATTAAACAACTAATGCCATTTTCCAACATAAGTGTCATAAATCTCAATACACAAAATTATGCACTAATGTAAAAGTAAAAACATTTTTTTATAGTTGTTAGCTCACACTATCAATTGTCCATCTCAAGCAAACAATCTATTAGGACTCAAAAACACAGGTTTGAACCACAAGAGGTTGTCAAGCTCTCACAATGTTTTTGGCCAACGTACAAGGTTAAATAGTGAATTTGAACCCTCTACTCTTTAGGCTCTGCTAAACCTAGGCAAGTGTACCTATGTAAATGATGCAGATTTGAACTATGTTTCCTGCTTAAACAATCTATCCACAATGGCAATTGGAAATGGATAGATAAGATCATAACAACTAATCCTACTGCATAAAATGAAAGTATTTGAATATGTTGTTTTTTATGAAATCTATCTTTTGGGTTGTGATAGATCAGTGCCTTCTATCCACATGGGCAATGGAGTCAAAAATCAAGAATAATATGTGTTTCCCTCTCTCGTTGAACTCTAGTTGCTAAGCACTTTGAAAACGAGATTCTATGACTGACATAAAACTTCACTAAATTTATGACTTGCATAAATCGTGCCGAAATGTTTTCTTACCAGGTTCTTCTTTAATTATCCAAAAGAAACCCTTAAATCACTGTGACTTATTCAAAATAATTTAATTCTAACTTGCAAACACCAATTAATTAAATCACACAAAATGAGAATACATTTTGACAAATTAGAAATATACTTGATATATTGATTTAAATGTTTAAAAGATCTCAAGTTGGAGACAACCAAATAAAAATATGAATCATTATATCATAACAATTGAACACCAAGAAATGACTTCGCCAGTTAAAAACATTATCTCCATTGTTGTGCTTCAAGAAAGTCTGTGCATTATGTGCACCCCCCTTTTTTAATTTTATGCTATCCTCTAACTATTACCCCTTCTCCCCATTCCTTATCAATTTTATGCTCTTATACACTTTAGAAAAAATTTCCCCTGCCTTTTGGTTCCTGACTATTCACATTCTCATGAGAGGCCAAGAGTTGCACCGTTTCACAACTAAAAATAACCATCACAACTGTCACAGCCGCAACAAACACTTTACTGCACTACCATGCGCCATCATTTTAACTGTTGCGGTACCATGGTAAAAGGCTTCACATTTCTCCACTGTCTACCACTCTACCGCAATCTACCTATCTGCTCCCCACAGTTCCACGGTGATGCCTAGCTCAACTCTCCCTACCACTCAATCGCGCACCGCCTCTTGTCTTCCTGCGGTGTAGCGGTAATCTGTCTTTGCTTTGCTCTCCTTACTGCATTACCTCGGCCTCTCCATCACCTCCCCATGGTACCACGATGGCTTATCCTGACTACTACCTTCACTGTCCATCGTGCTACCATAGGCTCCACTTTGTCTTCACGCAGTATGGCGGTTTGTCCATCACGACCTCCTCTTTCTACTACCTTACCACGGGATTCATTTCTCCCTTTAGTAGTATAGCGGTATAATATTTTTTGACTTTCCACCACCCAACTGCAGGCTCCTTGTCGACCCTTAATGGTATAGCGGTTATCTTCTTATACACCACGCAACCACAGGTCATGGTTTGCTCCTCCACGGTGCGGTGATAAGGGTGTAATATGGTCGCTCTTAATCGCCATACCACGAGATACTTTGTGAGAGGCCGCGGTAAAGCAGTAAATGACGAAAGCTATGAAAGGTGAACAATCATGACTGTAGTATAATGGTAAAAGGAAATTTGGGCATTATGTATGGGGGTAAAATTATTTTTTCATGAAAAAGATAGGAAAATAATGGATGCAAATGGGTAAAAAACCTTAGAATTTTTATGAAAATTTTGGTTCTAACACAATCACTAAAATTAATTACTCTTGTTAAATTTGATCAAATCAATCAAATTATAATCAGGATGATGAACTATGATTGTGAAGTAGATGTTAAACTATATCTTATTTTTTGTATTGTGAAATCTAAATTTGAATTTCTTTCTTTTATTGTTAAAGCTCAATTGGAGAACATTTATTAATTTTGATGGTCTACTTTGAGGATTTGAACTCTATTAAATATAAAGAGGGGGAGTCACGTCCCAAGTTAAGAGAGACATTTCTTTAGGAAGATGCATCTCATGAGAGACATGTCTCAAGGAAGATGCGTCTCATAAGAGACATGTCTCATGAGACGTGTCTCTCATGGGATGTTTCTTAGTTAGTGTCCCTTAACATTTAGACAACCAGACTTAATCGATTAGCAAGGGCGATCATATTAAATTCGATCTATTATATATATATATATATAATTTATATCCTCAAAAAATATATATCGAACTATGCTTGGATGAAGCGATCTGATATAAATGGTTATGAATAAATTCAATCATCATTTATATCTGACCGACGCTATCTGGTTTCAACACTCCCTCTTAGCTAGGGAAGATCACTTCAACCAAGTATAAACTGATATCACCTTACTCATGACATCAGAAGATATGGAATGCTTCTAAAAGTGTCAAGTCACATGACATTCTTCATAACACATCTTCATTAGGGTATGTGCACTAACATCAAGTCTCATGATGTCTACCGTAATAAATCATGGCATATCCATGAATACATTTATCCACCATGATAATCTCATAAGGATCATAATGATCTTCAACTGATATCAAGCCTCATGATATCTATTGAAAATGTTCATGAGATACTATCATGACATATCCACAGATATCAAGTCACGTGATATCTATCATGATAGTTCAACTAATCATTGTAGAGTCATCACTTTACGATGTTAAATACAAGTGTTCATTATTAGAGAGATCATCACCTTTCAATAATGTACATAGGGGGAGAGAGGGCCCATAAAGTCACAAAGTCACACACATGACAAAAGAGTTTACACATTAAACATATTTTAAATATATTAGTACAAAATAAACAATTTGAATCTCAATCTCAATAACAAATTACATTTCAACCATACAAAGTTTCTTCTTGAAGTGTTCAACTTTAATTCTGGAGAGAGGCTTGGTGAGAATGTTTGTTGTTTGATCATTTGTACTAATATAATCCAATTGGATCACATTCCTTCTACCATGTCTCTCACATAGTGGTAAGGAATCTCTATATGTTTAGATCAAATAATCCCACAAGCAATTTCTGGAGCCATACTGCTTCTCTTGCCCCCATAGAGGCTGCAATATATTCAGCTTTTGTTTAGTTTTGAGCCACTAAAGATTGTTTCCTGCTGATCTAGGAGATCATAGCCGATCCTAAACTGAAGCAACATCCTAATGTGCTTTTTCGATCGGTTACACTTCCAGTCCAATCTGAATCAGAGTATCCATGTAAATATGGCTGGACATTTATGTATTTAAGACCATATCCAATTGTACCTTGAAGGTATCTCAATATGTGATTCACAACAACAAGGTGAATTTACTTTGGCTCACACATGAACTGGCTTAGGGCATTCACTGCATAGAAAATATCTGGTCTAGTGTTAACCAAGTACATTAATGATCCAATAATCTATCTATAGAGAGTAGGATCTACAAATTTAGATTCTGATGCTGCTTCTTTCAATTTGTGTAAGTTGGTTTCCATAGGTGTAGACATGGGTCTATAGTCCAACATCCCAAATCTCTTTAGAATACCAATAGTATACTTTCCTTGATTTAGGATGATGCCATTTGATTTTTGCCAGACTCCTAACCCCAGGAAGTAATGTAAAATGCCCAAAGTCTTTCATGTCAAATTCTGAAGTCAAGTCCTTTTTACCTTGAGCAATAAGGTGATCTTCTCTTGTTATCAGCAGGTCATCAACATATAAAATTATTATTAGCATATCACCTTTAATTAAACCTTAAAATAGAGATTTGGATTTCAATCATTCTTGGAAAATCCTAGTCCCAAGAGATAGTTGTCAATTCTTTCAAACCAGGCCTTGGGAGCCTGTTTAAGTCCATATAGAGCTTTCTTCAATCTGCATACATGTGAGTCAGTTTTGTGTATCAAAAAACCTTCAAATTTCTCTAGATAGACTTCTTCTTCAATGGTCCCATTCAGGAAGGCAGTCTTCACATCCATTTGATGGATCTTCCAACCTTTAGCTACTACAATAGCTATTACTACTCTCACAGAGGTGTACCAAGCAATAGGTGCAAATGTCTATTTATAGTCAATACCTTCCTTTTGTGAGAAACCTTTGGCCACAAAACGTGCCTTGTTTTTTTCTATACTGCCATCAGCAACATGTTTGATTTTGAAGAGCCATTTGGAAGAGACAACATATTTCTCTTTTGGCCTAGGTACTATATCCCATACATCATTTTTCAAAATGGACTGATACTCTTATGTCGTTGCATCTTTCCACACTTGATGTTTGAAAGTTTCTGCAACACTAGTAGGTTATGAATTAATGATCTCATTCATTAAAGCAACATAGCTTGAGAATATTTTGGGTCTCTTACTTTCTCTAAAATTTCCTTTGGGTGTTGTATGATTCTCACCTTCTTTAATCATCTTCCTAGCCCAAAGTGGCCTCTTCTTGTTGTTGTCATTTAGATTCTCTTCTGGAGCAATTTGGTTTTAACTAATGATTTCTTCAGGATACTCCCTCTAAATCTTAGGAGCAGGCTCCTCTTCTAAGACTTAATGAGAATCTTGAATTTATATCTCACTTGAACTCTTTGTCCTTTTGAAGGAAATGTCTTCCTCAAATATGACATCTCTACTTAGTTCAATTTATTTCTGCCCGGATATGTATATTCTGTAGGCTTTTGAGGTTTCACTATATCCCACAAATACCCCTTTCTTTCCAGAAGGTTCTAGTTTGGATCTCTTTTCTTTAGGTACATGAATTTAGATAGGGCAACCAAAGATCCTTAAGTGACTTATGTCAGGTTTTATACCAGTAAATGCTTCTTCAAGAGTCTTGTTATCTAAATGTGAGTGGGACCATCTATTTTGGATGTAGACAACTATCCTAGAGGCTTTTGCCCAAAATGAGGTTTCAATATTTTGGTCAAACAACATTGCTCTAGCAGCTTCTACAATAGTTATATTTTTCCTCTCAGCAACACCATTTTGTTGAGGGTTGTCGGCTACAATAAACTCCCTCTTAATCCCAACATTTACACAAAATTCCTTAAAGATTTTTGAGGTGTATTCCTTCCCATTATCTGTTCTTAGGATTTTTATTTTCTTCCTGGATAAGTTTTCTATAAGTGCTTTGAACTCCTTAAACCTTTTAAGGATTTCTATTGACTCTTTACACTTAAGAAAATATATCCAGGTCTTCCTAGAGAATTAATCTACAAATATTACATAATATAAGAATCCTGCCATGGAGGGTACAAACATGGGTCCACATACGTCAGAGTGTACTAATTCTAATACATTTTTTGTTTTACTCAAACTATTTTGGAAGGTTCCCTTTGTATTGTTTCCTAGGGCGCACCCTTTGCATGCTCCTACATGGATTTGTTTTAGTTTGGGCAATCCTGTTACTAATTTTTTTACAGAAGGTAGGGCACGAAAATGAAGATGTCCTAATCTTCGATGCCAAATTTAATTTGAATCAGAGGTCTCATGAATAAGAGCTTGTTTAGAATCTATGCATAGTTTGTAGAGATATCATTGTCTTACACCTATAGTTTCTGCTTTCTTTATAGTGGAGTTCTTTGGCCATGCCAAAGTTTTTCCATCCATAAAGGTAACTCTATATCCATTATCTTCAAGAGAAGAAATGGATATTAGGTTCCTTTTTATTCCTGGCACAAACAATACTCTAGTGAGTTGTAGAGAGAGGCCAGACTTCAAATTTATGGTGCAAGTTCCAACCCCTCTTATTGGATGTGCAGAATCATCCCCAATAGTCACTTCTTCGTCAGATTCTTCTTTCATAGTGTCTAGGTGCTCTCTGAACCCTGTGATGTGCCTAGATGAACCACTATCAATTACCCAGTTGTTGACTTGGTTTGATACTTGACTTGATAGTGCTGAGTAGAAAACAAATTTCTCAGAGTCATAGTCTGTATTTGTTTTTCCAACTTTAGCAAAGGATGCTTGTTGTTTTGTTCTATCAGGTCACTTCATTGCATAGTGTCCATATTGATCACATCTAAAACATTGTATTTGAGAGATGTCTTTCCTCTTCTTGAATGATCCTTTTCCATAAGAATTCCTCTTTCTCTTGAATGATCCTTTTCCATAAGAATTATTTTTACCTTTCTTATGAAAATTTGTGTTTAACACATGAATATCCTCATCTATGGATTTTTGAATGTTTCCTTTTGTTACCAGTCTTGTTTCTTCTTGTAAGCAATCTGTTCTTAGCCTATCAAATTTATGGATTTTAGATCTCACACTTGTTCCTTGAACAAATGACTCCCATGAGTTTGGTAGGCCTCTTAGAGCTATTGGTGTTAACTCTTTGCTATCAATTTGGTATTTGATTGTTGACAGTTGATTTCTTAGTTCATTGATTCTCATGAAATATGCAATAATAGACTCTCCCTTGTTTATTTGAACATGATTAAGTTGCCTTTTTAGAGCAAGGGTCCTATTGGTGTTGTTTATTTCAAAGGTGCTCTCAAGGGATTTAAACATTTGATATGCAGTCTCATGTTTAGATAGAATAGGTACTATGTGATCCCTAACTGCATCCACTATAATTTTCATGGTTTTCTCATCATTCTCAATCCATTGAGTTTTCTCCTGATCAGTTTTTGGTTCTATCTTGTTTTCTTTCACAAATGAGTCTAACTTGTTTTCTTTCAGAATCATCATGATTCTGAATTTCCATGAAGTAAAGTTGTTTGCACCTTTAAGACGATCCTCAAATCTGATCACACTTGAAATTATGAAGAATGTTGTGTTTGTGATTTAAAGAGAAAATATGATTTAATAATCTGATATTGGATTTAATTGGATCTTATCTCAACGCGGCTCTGATACCATGTTAAATTTGATAAAATCAATCAGATTATAATCAAGATGATGAACTATGATTGTAAAGTAGATGTCAAACTATATCTTATTTTCTGTATTGTGAAATCTAAGTCTGAATTTCTTTCTTTTATTGTTAATTCTCAATTGCAGAACATTTATTAATTTTGATGGTCTACTTTGAGGATTTGAACTCTATTAAATATAAAGAGGGGGATTCACGTCCCAAGTTAAGAGAGACACGTCTTTAGCAAGAAGTGTCTCATGAGAGACTCATCTCAAGGAAGACGCGTCTCATGAGAGACGTGTCTCATGAGATGTGTCGTAGTTAGTGTCCCTTAACATTTAGACAAACGAACTTAATCGATTAGCAAGGGCGATCATATTAAATTTGATTTATTTTATATATATAATTTATATCCTCAAAAAATATATATTGAACTATTCTTGGATGAAGTGATCTGATATAAATGGTGATGATGAATAAATTCAATCATCATTTATATCTGACCAATGCTATCTGGTTTCAACAATTCTCTAATTTTATTCATATGAAAATGATTTATAATCATAACTTAGTTCAACAATATCATTAAATACAACCATAAATGTGTTACCTAATTTTTTTGATCTCGATGGCAATAGCTTCAAACACACCTTTATGTCTTCTTGATGACATGGTCTCTGTTTCTAAACATTATTGGTGTGAAAATGACATCATCATTATTCCTCTTAAGGTTAGAATATTAGTAGAAATAGAAATATGAACTAGATAATTATAGTTGGTAAGCTAATTCAACATCTATCCATTAATATAAATCAAAATTCAACCCAATCTTTCATTCTAACTCATTATCAAGGTCAAACAAACACAAATTAACATTTCAACTCAAATACAAATTCATTCATACATCAATTAATACCATCAATTATGTTAGACTCATCATCTATCAAAATCATTCACATCTAGAAATCATTACACATTTGGGAAGAATAAGGAATCCTAATTAGTATAATTCTTCCTTAATATCAAGGATGAACATGATCTCTATAGTATACTTCCTTACACAAGCTACTAGAGGACCTTCATGGACATGATATAGAAAAACACTACAAGATACATGGCAAGGAATCAAAATTTTCTAGCATAGCAACCACCAAAGTGAAATATATAACAAAATAACAAAAAGAGGAAGAAATAACAAAAACTACACCAAAGCGGAAGAAATATTAATCCCATCAATAAGGCATATGAGCTCAACTTCAACAGTAAATTGAGTGCATCTATAAATTCACAAAATAGATAAAAAGGTTGGTGGCTAGACTACTCAAATAATAATTAAATCATAAATATTAAAAAGAAAAATTCATCAATCTTCAAGATAAGTATCAAAGTTTGAAAGGTACACTTAACATGCATAGAATAACCAAGTTTGGCCATAGATAAGGGAGAAAAATGCTACACTACACTTGAAATTTCCAAAATCCATGGTGAGTTAGGGAACATGCTCAAGAAACATCAATAGAATAAGTTTCACAATAGTTCAATTTTTGCTAGACATAATAGGCTCAAGGCCTAGATTTTGAACATGGATCCAGTATCACATGCAACAATCCACCTGTTATACTCAAAATACCACTACTTTTAAAAAAATAAAAATTAAGTGTTCATTTATTTGTATACTTGGGTATTTTTATCCATATAGGATAGGAATCCATGCATCCAAGATAGGCATCCATCCATACAAGATATACATCCATCCATATATGATAGGTACTCATATATCCATCTAGGATAGGAATATATCCAAAACAGATAGGCATCTATCCATAAAGGATAGGAATATGCTCTAGCTAGAGACTTAGACTCATCGAGACCATCCAGGTCCTAAGTCACTTTCTAAAGACTACACTCCTCTATTGGGAATGCATCAAGGTTTCTATATTTAGGAGTATATAATACAAAATATAATAAAGATTTGAATCTTATCTTAGAATTTGGCCTAAAGCCTTTGGGAGACAAGCAATCCATCCACTAGATTCTTTCAAGTATACAAAGAGTATATATTATCTTATTATTTATGTTCAAGATTTATCTCCTCATAAACTTCAAACTCAAGATCCCTTCAACCATGATAATTACAATTCCTTATTAGGCGTCTATAATCGATGTGGTAACATCAAAAATGCATTTGTGTTGTTTGTGATTGAGAGTTTTCTAAGAAATGCATACTAAAGCTCCTCCAAATTTCTTGATGAACCATTGTTCGCTCACACAACTCCTATATTATCTCCTTAGTTCCCATTATATATTTCCCCCCATTATGCAAAAAAAAATAGTGAAAAAATAGCTCTAAGACTCCACTTTTAATCCCTTTTTTATTATTACATAGTTATTATTACTTATTTATTTATTTAATTCTTATATTGTTTATTATTACCAAAAATCCCAACTTTGACAAACCCTTCCCAAGAGCTAATCCCTACTCTCTGTGAGCTAGTTGGCAATCCATCTTTGTCAAGGAAACTTCCCATTCCTCTAGTTATATCAAGAAGAAGAAGGCCTTCTTCAACAATCCATTGACTAGGGCCCCTAAACCTATCTTAGTTGATGATTATTTCATTCCTAATTCTCTTGAGTAGGACCCTATTTTCCCTAAAACTTCTAATTCTAGGCCTAAAGGTGAGGGAAAATTTCCCTCCAACTCCCCTAGCTCCCCCTTGCTGACCATCCTCACCCAGAGATTCCCTTTGACTTTGTTACCCCTATTCCCTCCAACTTGTTCAAGGGTAGAGCTCATTTTTCTATGGAACCCTCCATTTCCCATGTTTCACATGAGACACTCTCTTCAAGCTCCAACAAGGGGAACCCCCACTATAGTTCTTGCCTCAAATTAAAGGAAAATTTCAACACCCTCTTTAAGGCTATTGATATTTAGGAGGATATCCTTAAATGGAAATTGGCCTAATAGAACACAATCAATAATAAAATCCAACAATTGGAAATTTTCACCCATTCTTAGGCTTTTGATTGGTAATATTAATCGATTGAAGAAGAAATTTGGGGTTATGTGAAAAAAATTGTTAATAAATTTGATTAATGGGAAAAAATAGAGAAAGAAGTGGATTCTATTAAGAAAAATCAAGATAGCATCAAGAAAATATGAAGGAAAGTATTTACTTTAGCAAAGAAACTATGAAAAAACTGGCCACCACTTTGTATGTGTTTCAATTTGAGTTGGAAAAAGAGAAGAGCTAAGAAACATGCTGACCAAATCAATGCTCTTCATTCTAGCTCATCTAATATAACTCAAACCAAAAGGTAAGATGTTAAAGGCAAGGCTATTGCTCAGACCGATTCCTCCTCTGGGAATGATGGAATATATATCAACAAGTCTATGGAATAAACCTTTGAAGAAAAATAGTTTTTTTGAATCATGAGTGCTAGACCATCAACAACCTAAAGCTTCTTGCCAATATGTAATTAGTTTCCTTTAGTCTTTTATTTTTTTTATAATTTTTGGATGTTTTTACTATTTGAGTTCTCCTTTATTTTTGTTTTGTAGGTTTTAGTCTCACTTCTTTCAAGACTCATTTTCTTAACCCTCTTGGTTTCTTTGCATATGGGTCTAGGCCCTTCTCATGTTTTTACCATAATAAAAAGAAATTAGGCCAATATCATATTAGTTTAATAATTTTTTCCCTTTATCAAAATATTACCATCAATAATTATTTTCCTAACTCTAAGAAAAGGGTTTAATGTGCTAAGTAGAGGGTTGTGACACATTTACTGTAATTTTTTTTTATTTGCTAGTATCTAGAGATATTTACTACATTCATTCCAATCATCTACACATCTTTCATAATCATCTCATAGTAAAGCATTGAAAGTAGTGAATATTGATACATTTCAAATTGGTGCCCTAAAAAGAGTAACAAATATGCATACTAAGGTGCTTCCCTAATATTTCGATTCTTGTTCACTTTTTAGGGGTTGATCTAGGAGAACTTTTTTTCTTGCAACAAATTAACAACTTTTAAGGTATTTCTAATACCACCAAGTCCCCAAATCTTTAATAAGAGTAGAATAGACACTTTTCAATCAACCAATAAAAGGAGTAGATCATTATTGTGCATAGGGGTGGGTTTGAACTCAAATAAAAAATTCACAACCATAATTTCATCCCAAATCTTAGAACTTATCCTCTAACCAAATATATATAGTGTAAAAATTGAGGCATTTTACTAACATAGGCATTTTTTCTAGATAAAAAATGTGATAGATTATAAAATATTCTTCATTTGGAACTTGATCTTTGGTCTAGAGATAAGTATCTTATCCATCACATTTTCATTTCTTAGAATAACTTGGGCATTTTCTAATTTACCATTCCCTTACCATATTTAATTGACCTATGCTTTTGATTGAATAAGCAAAAATCTAGGGTGTTGAACCCTTTAAAACAAAAAACCCTAAGGGTAGATCAAAACTAGCTACCAACAAGCCACAAACAACATGCAAACAACAATTAAAAGTTCAAATTATTAAACAAACATAAAGAAAGTAGCATTAAACATATAAAATAAGAAAATAGTTGTCCCCAATATTTAGTTAGGAACAAGAACAAGTCTCCATACTTTGTGTTGGTACTAGAATTATTTAAATCAATGCCATGTCAGTTGAGCTCCATATCCCATAGGATACACAAGGTAGTAGTTGACCTGTGCATCAATTTAGAGTTGAATTTGGATAAAAAATCCATATTTTCTTCTAGGGAATCCACTTTGGTTATGAGTTTAGCCAACTCAATAGTAGTTTGGTCACACCAGGTGCACCCTTTCTAGGGAGGTTCATCAATGAGAGTTGGATCAATTTATTCTAAATTTGATATTGGGAAATTCATCTCTTCAAACAAAATACCACCCACACTTTTGAGGGTCACATTTATTTCCTCTTCCTCATTATCTTTTTCTTCATCTTACATAGAATCACTAGAAGCCTCCCCCTCCTTGACATTGGGGGTTAGGCGACCAATGATTTTATTGGATCTCTTAATGCTTGAAATATCCACCCCCAGTACATCATACATACCAATAATCTAAGGAGCAATCACCACCTTATTATCAACCTCCCTCACTTTCAAATCCTCCTTGTTGATAAACCCTTCCTCCCTAGTAGATGTATCTTCCTCATCAGTAAATTGAACAAAGGATTTTTAGCCTTCTTGGCTTTGGGGTTTTTGAGATTTCCAATGTAAATCTTCTTAACATGCATCTTTATCAAAACCTGAGCCATCAAGGGACTATTTTTAAGGGTGCAAAGGCATAAAAAAAGATCCTCATAAGGTGAAGAACTAGGGGTCTCATGGGAATTTGGTTTTGAGTAGACTTATGGAAGAGGTCAATTTTTAGATAACATCATGGGAAGAATCTAGGGTGACCCCCAAAGGCTGAAATTTATTTTATTTTATTCTGGAGAGGGATGGGGGATTTGTAACAAAGTATGGATCTTATTCTTACCTTTCAAAAAAATCACCACAAGAGAATCAACCTTCTTTCAAGTTGGACTAGTAGGTGGGGAATCATCAACAAGGAAAGATCTAATGGGATTTAGCAGGAATAGGACCAAATAGAATTGGTACAAGAAAATATTAGCCCTTGATGGAGTGGGATAGGGGATTTATCAAGGTTTTTAGCCATCACATCCTTAGCTTATTTGACAGAGTATTCCAACAAAAATACAAGTCAAAGGTAAAACTCAAAAGGATTTTATGTAGAAAATAATTCAAGAGAGAAAAATGGTAATGATAGTAGCTCTTAAAATGGAATTCTAAGGTAAATTACTTCATGATCATGAGACATACCTTGTTCCAAGGAGGATATTGACTCTCCCTTTTGAAACCATCATGGAACTTCATCAAATCTTCACCCTCCTTGAAGAATAAGGCCATGTTCTTGTTGTTAAGAACTTTTCTCTAATGATTTAGTGTTTTCCCTTTTCAAGACATTCTCATGGCATCGAAGATGGTCTCTTCAACCAATTTAAAACTAATTCCTCTCATTTGGACCCGTTTTTTATTCCACACATTAGAAAACTGAATGGAATGGTTTTTATCATAACCATTTAGGAATTCAAAAAAGAGAGTTATATCTATTTCATAATAGATATACCAAATGTTTTTCATCTCCTTTAACCTCCTCATAGGAGATTGGTTCAGTTTGTAGCCTATAAACTTCCATAATTGTGATCCTATGACACCAAAACGAGAGGTGTAAAAATGGTAAGAAATCATTGGTGAGATGGGTACTTGTATAGTAGTCTTCATAGATCCTCAATCGTTGGAGATATATATATTTATTTATTTGTAATTCTCAAACCTTTGCAAAAACTGCTAGAACTGATAGTGTTCCCCTCACAAATTTTAGTTGACCTATGTTGATTATGTTATTTGGTTGCATTTATTTATTTAGCCTAGGTTAATCTTATGGAAACCTTATTTTCCATTATTTTTGTGAACCCATTTGATCCTATACAACTTAACCTTATTTTTAGGATCTTACATTATATTAGGTTTTTTAGATTTGCATGTATCTAGGTTTAAATTTTATTTTGAGATCTAAATTTCCTTTTATGCATGTTCTTCAATGATGTATTTATTTTTCTATAAGGTTTGTATGCTTTATTATGATATTTATCTCACCTATCTTTGGTTATCCCATTATTTTTTTAATTTTCAAATGTGATATACTAGTAACATTTCTATTTTTTCAAATTTAAGAGTGTGTATTTGATCTTTATTTTATATGTGGTGTTTATGCTTGGGAGTGCTTTCTTAAACCTAAATATAGTTGCCTATTTTAATGATAATGATATCTTGTATAGTGGTTATATTGAAATCATCTTAGGTGAAAAGAGGATTATGATCATGATGTGCATGTGACCAAACAATATGTTAAACTTATAAATTAATTGTTTATTGAAGCATTACAACAAGCTCACTTTCATAATCAATTAGCAAGTTTTTTCTATAATATATTAGTAGATTTTCCTATTGAAACAAAAAATTTACAAGATGGATCTATAATGATTATTTATATTGGTGCATCCAGCCCATTATACTCTTTTATTCCACCTCCTACCATTTATATAGCTACCACTACCATCAACCCTAGTGTTCCCCTACTACTTCCACTATTTCAACCTCATTCCCTTTTATCTTATCCAAAGGCTATAATCCACTTTTTATTACACTCCCTTGTACTTCCATACCCTCTAGTATTCCAACCATGTCTGCCTATATTAATTCCATAGCCACTACTCTTATACCTTCCAACCATGTATCCAAACCATCTCCTAATTGTAAACCATAGCCCACATTTCTCATATTATGTCCAATATATTTTCCTCTATGTCCATATCTCTCACTTCCCAACCCTTTCTTGGTGTAAATAGTGACTTTATCAAAATAGTTAGATTTTAGCCTACCTAGGAGAGTCCTATTCACATTGATTAAGTCTTCACTTAGGGGATTTTAGACTTTTGTATTACTTCATAGTATTGAGACATGTTTCCTCATTACTTGAGATAGCTATTGCATGCACCCTTTACACTTGCTCACATACTTGCCAAGTGAGTTCATAAGTGTTGCACATTTCGAGGGGTAGTTAGAGTTTCACTCCTACCCTAGAACTCCTCATCCTTTCTTATTTAAGAAAAGATTATCATTATATTTTATATACTCTCATAAATGTATATGATAATCCTATTGCATTCATTGTTTCACTTGTGGAAGGTTATCAATTCATGCTTTCTGATCTTGACATTCTCCAATATGGTATCACAACCATGAGAGTGCATTGCATCCCACATCAAAGTGTCTTGGAGAAAATCAAACACTTCCATTGCATTCAAAAGGTCCAAGAAGCGAAGAATAACCTTTCATTTGGAGAAATTTGATAATTTTCAATTTTTTGCAATTTTTTATTCTTTGTACTTTGTTGTACAATACATGTATGTATATTTGTGATATAAGGGGGATTCAATGCACACATGTATCTATATTCTCAAGAGATCACCAAGGAATGAAATTTCCTTATACACCTCAAATTGAACATATCAATGGAATTGTGAAGAGTGAGAAAATAGGTTCAGGATCCAAAAGAGCAAGACTTCTAAGTTTCTATCCTCGGTTGAGAAGCTCTCGACCAAAAGACATAAGCACAGTTCTAGAATGCCAGTGTGGCACACTGTCCTCTACAAGACATGTTGGCATCCTAAGTTGTAGAGAACTCAGACGCCCAAACAGACAGGCTAGAGTCTTACTTCTTGACTCAGATTAGAAGATGTGAAGAGTCAAATAATCACCAAAAAATAAAGAGCTGAAAGAGAATACAAGAGAGCTTGAAACAAGATCACCTTCATGCATTTGAGCCTTTAGTCGAAGCTTCCTTTCACAACCTCCACACAAAAGGTCAAGGGGAAAAGGTTGGGAATGTATAGGGGCCTGCCTCAGTTAGATCCTCGTATTGGTGTTCCCACCTCCACAAACAACCAGGTTTGGTAGAGAGTGTAAAGGAAATAAAAAAGTAAGTGGTGAAAATAAAACCCACTTCAGAGTAGATCCTACACCACAACGTAGTAAATGAACTAGTAGGAAAGAGTGATAAGGAGAGAGAGCATTCCCCATGGGTCAAGACCCTCTTATGGAGCACATGGGCACACCACAATGTGCTTTCTTGAGAGCTTGTAGCTACTAGAGGGACCTCATTCTGGCATGGATTCGCCAGTAACAATGTTGCTATTCAAGGGTAGAGCTTCCCCAAGACTAGAGACAGTTGTGAGAATACTTGAATTGATGGCTTCCAACTCCAAAATGAGGGCCAAAAGGAGTTTTTAATGCATGCAAGGGTGACATAGAGCTGTTTCACTCGAGACCTAAATGACATGACACGTGTTGCAAGGGTCAAGGTTCTAGATTCGTCATTTCAAACTCGAAAAAGCACCTGGACATCCACGTGCCGCGCAAGCTTTTAGAGCCTAGATTTTTGAGAAATGCCTTGTCAGGCTTCTGTTGTGTTTCCATGTGTCTGCATGGAGTCAGAATTGTAAAATTTTGCCTCATGGGAACTTGTCATTAATACTCTTAGGTGTCATAAATGCTAGGCAAGATGCAAAAATGTGGAACTGCCCTTAGGTTCAATTCGGTGACAATACATTCCCCCACTTTAGTGGGCTTGATTTTGGAAAAAAATCAGCCTCACTAAAGTAGAGAAGGAAAAATCCTCCCAAATTTTGAATTTTACAGAAATGCATGCCAGAGAGAAAGATCACAGAGGTCATCGAAGTCGAGAAAATCAGTACCAAGGATGCCCCCAATTTTCGAGCTCAACAATCAACAACACAATGATCATGAAAACTTGTTTGAAATTGTATCCTATAAAACTAGAATTTTGAGTCAGTTTCAAAAAATCAGAAGAAACTACCATGGATAGAAGAATGATCAAGAAAAAGTCATTGATTTAGAGGAGAAAAAATGATCAAGAGGTGACTATATGCCCCCTCCTGAGTTTTCCCCCAGCATAGTGGGGTAAAGTCAAGAGAAACCGGGGGGGCCATGAACTTGAAGAAAAATGGGCCTCGGGGAGCCTATATATACCTAGGTGGGCCCCCAGAAGGGTCATTTTCACTATTCACTGCGAGTAGATTCCTGAATTTTATGAGAGAAAAGTCAAGAAAATGTAAAGCATGAGAGAGTACGAGGTATTGAGGCTAGAGAAGCTACATGATGACATCAGCATGGGCTGCGAGGTTGATCAGGTAGGCTTCTTAGTCTCAATTTTTGTGTCGTTTTGCTCATTTTTTTAGGTTTTAATGTTTCAAGATGCATAGGAATCCAAAATGTGCGCCTGTGTCCTCTTTTCGCACTGTCATCTAGGACATGCATTGGCATCTTAGATATGTGTTGTCATCCTAAGGATGTGTTGGCATCCTCCGGGTGACTATGGCGGAACCGGAACGCAAGCACGTTGCCCAGACGTCTGCACGACGCACGTGTCCTTTTGCATAGTTTTCTTATCATGATTATGTTTCTGACTCAAAACCATTTTGATTTTTGGTAGGATTATTCAAAGATCCAGGAGCATCCCAGAGGGCGAGCATTCTGCCTCGTCCAAGTGCAAAGATGTTGGTTATCCCCAGATGAGGTCACTTATTTAGAGCGAGTCGGTCTCTGGAATGCATTTGTTATGCCAGAGATGAGGTATCATGACAAGATGCTCACCGCTCTAATGGAGTGGTGGGATGCTACTAATTCCTCCTTCCATCTTCCCTATGGAGAGATGACCATTACTTTGGAGGATGTTTATCGGATCTTCGGGCTTTCCATCTGTGGATGATGGGTGGCTCTAGACAACACCCAGTTGGTGCAGGAGCACAATGAGGGTGTCTGATACTTTATAGGGTGGACCGATGGTGATGACAACATTGGTCACATATATAAGCATTAGTATGACCATGCGAGGATGACAACACCATTGCTACGCTAGGTGATGGTGGTGATCGTTGCTTTTTGGATCACCATAGACAGGTGAGGCTCGCACCTGCATAGGGGTCTCATCCTGATTTTCAGAGAGATGATTGAGAAAATGACTATTTTTTCCTAGGGGCGCATCATGTTAGCACACATCTACTAGAAGTTGGGGTGGTGCATTCATTATGAGTATCGTAGCCTCATATCATGCACATTTTTACAAGTGTGGGCATTTTCCCACATCATGTGCACCCGACCAGTCGGTTTTCCTTAGTGGCGACCGTATGATGTCTTGATGGCCCATTGGTATGATATGACAGGCCAGTGGTGCTTTAGAGAATTACAGTTTTGGAGGTTGCAGTTTGATACTATCACTGTGGGAGACATCTGCTAGAGATCTCACTGCTACTTTAGGTGGGTGGATGATAGTAGGTTCCTGAGGAACCTATAGTGGGACCATTTTTTAGTGGGTCGTCATGATTTTATCATTGTACCATATTACTAGATTTGGGTCATGCGACAACATGGCTGTATTCAAACCATACCGCCCAATGTGCCCATGTACACCAGAGCACACCACAGTGCAACGAGGGTTGGTGATCATCCTCACCCTTCCATAACAAAAATCATCTTTTCGAATGATGAAAAGCCCGACCATGATCTACCAACTATGGCAGTGATGGATAGTGTCGGGGTGGCAACTAATTTCACTCGGTGGTGGGAGAGGCATCATACCGCTCCCATCTTTGGTGAGGGTGCTCCTGGAGGGGACCCAGGCCCATAGGAGGAGGATCCCTAATAGCCTTCATAGGGCAAGAGGAGAAATCACCAGCAAGGCGGAGAGGAGGAGGAGGAGGAGCCAGGATAGGAGGAGGAGGAGGTGGCACCCATGAGGCCATGATGACGGAGGAGATCAGCTCCCCCCAACTACTCTTGTTTCATCAACACCACCAACCTCCACTATTCCAGTAGCAACAACACTATCATCTCCTGGGACGGCCACCGATACCAGTGGTATAGGTCCCAATGTTGATCTACACCCCGATCTCACATGGTAGCTAGGGGATCTAGGTATATATAGTGCATTATTTTTAATTTGTTGCTTTTTGTATTTCTACTTACTCTTTTTTATTTACATATACTTGTCATGTGATATTGATCCCCTTCTCTCTCTTTGTGGTTGTAGAGGATGTACAAGGATGGACTAAGTTTATAGCTAAGTGTGTTTCAGAGTGTTTCAGAGGTGGCCCCTACTATATTAGTCTAGGGGATGGTTCTAGATGCTTATCAACCTATTTCAGTGGGGATTCATGCCCCCACTTTTGAGTCGGTGGCACGTCTGAGGACTGTATACGAGGAGTAGGGTGCAGAGGTGGTGCATTTGACTGTAGAGCTGACAACCACTAGAGGGCAACGAGATCAGTTGTCAAGGGAGCTACAAATGGCACTCACTAAGCCAAATGAGGTAATGACGAGGGTTGATGTCATCGAGGCAGCACACGATGCCCTTCAGAGCCGCATTGATGAGCTCAATGCACAACCAGCCGTTGTGATCCCAAAAAATGTTCATCGGCTCCAACAAGAGTTGATATAGGAAAGGATGGATATCTTCTCGCTGCAAGGGGAGCTCAGAGGGATATGGGTGGGTCTATAAGTGTCACATTCACACTAATCCCGATCGTAGACTACCGTGCAACCTCCTCCTAGAGCACTAGAGTGGCCGCTAGAGCCAGAGGAATTGGGGAGCCACATGCCTCAGGGATAGGACCCCTATTTTGTACATCATTTTTGTAGCTGGATGTAGATATATACATACTTGTAGATCTTTTGTATAGCCACATATTCAACAACCACTCATATTTTATAGCAGTGGAATTATACATGTATATGACATTAGATTCATACATATATATACATCGATTTTAGTATCTTTACTTTTCTTATGTGTATGCTTCCCATTTTCATGTATACTCATGTTATGGATGGTTTTTACTTATATGAATGTATGTCTTCATTAGATGCTAATCATGATTTGATCTAACACGTTTATCCACATGTTATTTAAATGCTATGATGATCTAATAATGTGATGTGATGTATGGATGTTTAGCATAGTGAGACACACGTATGTAATTTTTATATGCACACACACATGGTCATGTCATAATCACAATTTTTTTTATGATGTGGAAATGGGTAAATGTTAGTATATTTAGTATTACTACCCTTTAGGGAGAACACTACATATATGGTACATTAGGACATTATGCATAGTATCGACAAGATGCATCATGTTAACAGGTTATTTTAAAGGTGTTCCATCCATAGATGATAACCCATAGGCACTCAAATCCTATACAAAGACCACGATATAAGGACCTAACCAATTAGGACTAAATTTCCCTTTTTGGTCAGGTAGCACATTCACATTGTGTTGATTTTCACATAGAACCAGGTCTCCTATCTTGAAGGTCCTAGGAAGCATGCCCTGATTATATCATTTTGATAGCAACCATTGGTAAGCTTTAAGGTGTTTGAGGGCCTGTAAACAACGCTCATCGAGCATCTCGAGCTGATGCAAATAGTTAACCCAATAGGTTTCATCATCAATCACCCCCCTAAGGGAGACCCATAAAGATGGGATCTCCAAATCCAAAGGCATGATAACTTCAACGCCATACATGAGATTATAGGGCATCATTCCTATCACCGTGCGAACACTCATGTGATAAGCCCACAAAGCATAGGTTAACTGAGTTTTCCAATTCTTACCATGTTTATTAACTATCTTATGAAGAATTAGCTCAAGCATTCTATTAGAACCTTATGCTTGGCCATTGGATTATAGATAATATGGTGTAGAAAATCTATGTTGTATATGAAATTTTTCTAGGAACTGCTTTACTTCCTTATTTTTAAATGGTGTACCATTGTCAGAAATAAGTGTAGTGGGTAGTCCAAACTGGGAAATGATGTTGTTCAATAGGAAGCTATAGATAGTTTTAGCACTCATGGATCAAAGCGGTATTTCTTCAACCCACTTTGTGAAATAATCCGTAGTAGTGATGATAAAGGTATGTCCTTTGGAAGAAGGAGGCGATATTTTCCTGATAATGTCCAACCCCCATTTTGCGAACAACCAAGGAGAAGTTTGATTCTATACCTCTTGAGCGGGAACATGGATAAGGCGGCTATGTTGTTGACATTGAAGGAACTTTTTGATGAAACCGAAGGAATCTTGTTCCATAGTTTGCCAGTAATAACCCATGTGTCTTAGTTTTCTCACCAGGGATCTACCACCCAAATGTTCACCCCCAGAGCCCACATGGGCTTCTTTATGGGCAAGAGGTATCTCCGCTTTAGTGAGTCATCTTAAGAGCAAGCTCTTATATGATTTTCGATAAAGAACATTGGATAAGATGACATAGCGGGTTGAAATATTTCGTATATGAATGCAGTCATTTTTTGTCGCAGCATTAGGAAAGTTTCCATTCCTTAAGTAATTATAGATGCTAGAGAACCACTCTCCGGATTTTGTAAGAAGGAAAACCAAAGATTCGGGCGCGAGTTGATCGGGAACTGCCAAGGTTCAAACGACCTATACCATGAAGTAGTATTCCTTTGTATCTTCCTCTAAAGGTATCAAGGAAGCCACACTTGCCATAACATCCGCATGTCTGTTTTCTCGCCTAAGAATGTTGTTTATTGTGAAGGAGGAAAGCTGATTAAGCAAGGAAAAAGTGAGGTCTCTATATCGAGACAACCTACTTTGTTTAGCTTGATAAGTTCTTGTGATCTGATTCACAATAAGCTCAACATCACCTAGTATATGAAGATATTTAATTTTTAATGCAATCACAACACAGAAGCCAACAATGAGAGCTTCATACTCAATGATATTATTGGTACAAGTAAAGTCTAATCGAAAGGATAGGGGGACCGGTTTACCTTTGGGGGATGTTAGGACTACGCCTGCTCTAGAACCAATTTGACACCTTGATCCATCAAAGTACATTTTCCATTCAGGGTTATATTTGATTGCAAAGATATTCTCATCAGGGAATAAGTCCAACCCGAGGAAGGTGCAAGGTGAGGGAGCATCTAACAACTTGTCGGCCACTGCTTGTCCTTTTTTTTTTTTTTAGTGATAAATTTTATATCAAACTCAAAAAGCAACATAACCCATTTCACTAATCTCCTAGCAAGGTTGGTGCTAGAAAATAGATGTTTCAAAAGATCTATTTTCTCTATGATGTAAGTCTCAGCATGGAGGAGATAATGTCTCATCTTCTGTGTAGCGAATACAAGAGTAAGGTACTACTTATCCATTGAAAAATAACGGGTTTCACAATCAACCAGGATGTGACTAATGTAGTAAACTGCTCTCTCTCTTCCTGCATCATCATACTAGGCCAATAGGGCCGCCAAATTGTATGGTGAGGAAGTGAGGTAGAGAAGGAAGGGTCTATCTTGCATAACTGACATCAATACAGGAGGATTGGTCAAATAAGATTTTATGGATTCAAAAGCTTTCCGACATTCTTTGTCCCATATGAAGTGAACATCTTTCTTTAGGAGACAAGTAAAAGTAAGGGTTTGGTCAGCCAACTAAGATATGAATCTACGAATTGCCTAAATCTTGCCTTGTAAGATTTGAAGCTCGGTGATGTTCCTTGGAGGAGACATGTTAACAATAGCATCAATCTTATTCGTGTCAACTTCGATCCCACGATAAGAGACTATAAACCCAAGAAGCTTGCTGGTGTCAATTCCAAAGAAACACTTTTGGGGATTGAGCCTCATCTTGTAAAGTTGAAGCCTTTCAAAGATAAGACAAAGATTCATCATGTGATATTGATGATTTAATTACTTTGCCAAGATGTCATTGACATAATCTTCCAAGATTTTATGAATGAAGTCATGAAATATCAAGGTCATCACTCGTTGATAAGTCTCTCTTGCATTATTTAAACCAAAGGGCATAACCACATAGAAAAAATTCCCCCAAGGGGTAGTGAGGACCATCTTGTACTGATCATCCAGATTAATACGGATCTGATTATATCTCGAGAAACCATCCATGAAAGATAACAATGCATGGCCTGCAGTCGAGTCCACAATCATATCTATATTAGGTAATGGAAAGTCATCTTTCAGAGAAGCCTTGTTAAGGTCCCGAAAGTCAATGCATATACGAATATGACCGTCAGGTTTACTAACAACCACTATATTCGAGATCAAGGAAGAATAGTCAATGGGATAGATAAATCCTGCTTTCAGTAGCTTATGTATCTCAGTCTTGACCATTAAGGCTACCCTAGGATTGATCTTTCAGATTTTTTCTTTACATGGGCTTGTTGTCGGGACATAGAATGATATTATGGACCACTATAGATTCATCTATACCAGGCATATCCTCATATTTCCAAGAAAAAATATCAGGGTAAACATGCAAGAGGGCAGAGTGTTCATCTGTTTCCTCGAAAGAGAGGCACTTCCCAATCTTGATTACTTTTTCTCAATATTTTGCATCAACATGGATTTTGATAGTATCCCCTTTAAGGAGGGAACTATGGTCCTCAAAATGAGATAATGAAACATCATCACTGACATTAGATAGAGGGTGCTCCTCGTCAATGCTTAGAACAGATTCCCCAAAGTATGCTTGTTTATGTAAGTGATACGAGAATCATTTCTTATGCTAATAAGGAGGCAACGGGGAATAAGCACCTAGAAATTCCCCTAGTGCTTCATCCAAAGAGAAGACATCTACATAAAATTTCTCAGCTTGTCCCCTTTCTTCATTCATCTCAAGATGGACCAAGTTCAATGGTTCAGCCGAAATCATGTTAACACTCCACCAAGGTTTTTGACTAGGCTATTCGACAAGGCATCCCAAACCAAGGTTGCATTGTCATTGCCTAAATTGGATAGGGACTTGTATTCCTTGCTCGATACATCCTAGGCCTTTCTTCCCATAGCCATATCAAGAGGAAATTTTATAACCAAACCCATAACGAGCTTGTAGAGTTTCAAGAGGGTGCGAATTTGCATTAGTAGACATCGAAGGTTTCTAAAGGAGCGGTCCCACTTCCCTTACTCGGCTTGCAAGCATTAACCTACTTTATGGGGGTAGAGTCACTCTCCATGGGAGGAGTAGTTTCCCGGATAGGATCACACTTCTCCTCCTTAGTGGGAGAGTCACTCGTTATCATGTTAGTGGAACCCAAAAAATCCATAGCAGAGGGGTTTGATTTATACTCCGCTATGAAGGATTTAGAGAAATTCAAGGAATCCCAATCATCACCTAAGAGAGCATTCATTCTAGGGGACGAAGGAGGAGATGAAGGGGATTCAAATCCTCTCATCTTAGGTGGTTTGTCTTAGTTGATACTCGCTCAAAGAACAACCCCCACAGTAGGTATCAATGAGGAACAAGCCATAGTGTCAACGATTAAGGAAGGAATGCAATTCTTGAGAGTGGGAGGACTTGAATTATGACTAGCAGTGGCTAGCAAACAAAGGTCCACAACCTTTGGATATGCTTTAACTATAACCACTCGATTGTTAGCAAAAAACTTCAAGGACCGATGTAGGGTAGAAGTTACTGCCCCCATATCATGGATCCAAGGTCTTCCTAAAAGAAGATTGTGCAGTAACGGGTCGAGCATTATGTAAACCAACATAGTTAAAGTAACAGGGCTCAACTGCAAAGGTAACGTTATCATACCTAGAGCTTGGATACCAACATTATCAAACCCACAGATATATAAGGAAGAAGTTGCCAAGGAAGATGAATTAATCTTGATTTTAGGTAGTAGATCTATACCACAAACGTTGAGGGTTGAACCTATGTCAATGAGGGTACATCTAATACCAATGTTGTTAACATTTACTATGATCATCAAGGGTTCTACTTGTTTCTGCATGTTTGGAGGTGGGAGTTCCTATGGGTGGAACACAATATTTGATGAATCCACTCGAATATGTGCCATCAACGCATCGACATCCATAGGCCTAGCCGAGGTAGGCAAGAGAATCTTTTGTAAGGCTTCTTGAAACATCTCTTGATTAATCGGAGCGGTTTGAAGAAAATTCCAAAGTGAGATCTTAGCTGGGGTAACACGGAGTTTCTCAATGAGATCATAATCGCCTGGTGCTTTGATTGTTGGTTTAGGAGCTGGAAGGAGGTCAAGTTGAGACAAAGGTAAAGAAGTAGTAGTTTGGTCTAGCTACGATGTAGGAATGACAACTTGTTTTAAGTTTTGTAAATTTCTCCTCGTACAGTATGTGTGCCCTATGACATTATAAGAAGTAGAGTCCTTAGCATTCAAAAATCTTGAATATAGGTCTGATGGATTGATACGACCTAAAATCCCATAGATGGAATAGTCCTTTCTAGGGAACGACTCAGCTAGGGTCGCATAAATGAAGGGTTTCTTAGGGCTTGGAGGAGCCACAAAAACTACTACTACATTTATCGACTCCTCAACTGGTGAGGAAGGAGTTTGTTTTGAAAATTTACAAATAGGGGAAAATGCTTCTAAGAAATCATCTAGAGCGTCTTACAGCATATTGAAATCTTGTTCAAAAAAAGACTTAGCCAACACTATGAAAACGGATCTGATGGTTCACTTCGGGTTCACTAAAATGTGATATAAGGGGGATTCGCTGCAAAGGGGTCTCTATTTTCTCAAGAGATCACTAGGGAACGAACTACCCTTATACACATCAAATTGAACAGATCAATGTAATCATGAAGAGGAGTGAGAAAATAGGTCCAAGATTCGAAAGAGAAAGACTTCTAAATTTCTATCCCTGACTGAGAAGCTCTCGACCAAAATATGTTAGCGTAGTTCTAGGATGCTAGCACGACGCGCTGGCATCCTAAGTTATAGAGAACTCAAGTGCCCAGGTAGAAAAACTAGAGTATTACTTCTTGACTTGGATCGAAAGATGTCAAGAGTCAAATGATCAACATAAAATAAAGAGTTGAAATAGAATACAAGAGAGCTTGAAACAAGGTCACCTTCATACGTTCGAGCCTTTAGTCGAATCTTCCTTTCATAACCTGCACACAAAAGGTCAAGGGAAAAGATTGGGCTGTATAGGGGCCTACCTCAATCAAACCCTTGTATTGGTGTTCCCACCTCCACGAACAACCAGGTTTGGTAGAGAGTGTAAAGGAAATGATAAAGTAAGTGGTGAAAAAAAAACCCACTTCAGAGTAGAGCCCACACCACAAAGTAGTAAATGAGCTAGTAGGAAAGAGTGATAAGGAGAGAGAGCATTACCCATGGGTTGAGACCCTCTTCTTGAGCACACGAGCATGCCACAATGTGCTTGCTTGAGAGCTTGTAGCTATTGGAGAGCTGGTAGTTGTTGGAGGGACCTCAGTCTGGCATGTCTTTGCCAGTAACAGTGTTGTTATTCAAGGGTAGAGCTTCCCCAAGACTAGACCTAGTGGTGAGAATGCTTGAATTGATGGCTTCCAACCCCAAAATGAGGGCCAAAAGGAGTTTTAAATGCATACAAGGGTGGCACAGAGTTGTTTCACTCGAGACCTAACCGCTAGGACACGTGTCACAAGGGTCAAGGTTCTAGATTCATCATTTCAAACTTGGAAAACCACCAAGATGATAGCATGTCATGCAGACGTCTACACGCCACGTAGGCGTCCAAAGCCTAGATTTTGAGAAACACCTTGTTAGGCTTCTATCATTTTTCCATGCATTTGCATGGAGTCAGAATTATGAAATTTCACCTCATGGGACTTTTTCATTAATGCTCTTAGGTGTCATAAATGCTAGGCAAGATGCAAAAATGTGGAATTTCCTTTAGGTGCAATTCAACGACATTACAATAGTATCATAAAAATTTGTATGATACAAATTTTTTGTAGAAAATAAATTATTTTTCAAGAAAAGGGCCAAAATTACCCTCTTCCCATTTTATATTTTAGTCATATTTTCCCTATTTACAAACATATTTTGGCCTATTTGACCTATTTGGAAAGATTTTGTTGGATTTTTGCAATTTTGTGGAATTTTAGGTCAATATCTTGATAGATATCCATCACCAAGCTCATCATCAAGCTCCTCAAGGTTGTACGCCATATCATTCCTAGTTTGGTTTTGTTGAGCTTTATTTTCAAAGTGCTTCAGTTGATCAACATGTATAGTTAAAACATTTCCCAAATCAAGAGGTCAAGCCATAACTTTGGCTTTGATTTGGCCTTGTCAAATCGATCTAGATGGCTCTTCATAGCTCAAGGGTCTTTGTTGGAAGCATCACACACTACCAATTCAACCTGCACAAAATTCTCTGTGATCTACATCAATTTTGAGGGTTTCAAAGTATAAATATTGACCTCTATTTATCCATGCTTGATTTTCCATTTAGTAGGAGGATTAAAAAGAATACTCAAATGGAAGGGATTTAGTATGAGAGACATGATCACATGAACCCATAAAATCAAAATAAAAAAACCTAGATTTCTCCCTTGATTTAGAGAGCCCCCACAAAAATGATTAGTGTTGAAACATAGCCCCTTAGAACAATGTGCAAGAGAATTAAAACTTGTGTGAAGATTGGATGAAAAATTGACCATTTATAATGCATGGTGGTTTTTATAATTTTTTTTTTTTTTATGGAGGGTTCAGACCTGCGAGGCAGCCTAGCGAGGCACGAAGCCTGCGAGCTACGTTTTTATAATTTTTAGAAAAATGGGTAATCCAAATCTTAATAAAACCAAGAAAATATGAATTCTTTGTGAAATTCTAAAATGTGTCAATTTATTTTGCTAAGTTTTGATAACCAAGGTGAAAGTTATGCCCCGTCAAAATTATCTTACAAAATTGAATTTAGAGGGAAAAAAATCTTTATAACATAAAATCTAAAACATATCGATGCTAAAGTGTTGGAAATGGAACCAAGTTTTCATAAACTATTCACACTTAAAAAAACCCACTTGCAAGTTATGGAAAAATGAATAAAATCCCCCCTTTACAAGCTTTTGATATGAACCAAAAAATTAGCACAAGTTGTTAGTAGATAAAAAAAAGTTACAAATATTTTCTTTAAATGCTAACTAAAACCATAAATACATAAATCCAAAGTCCATGACTATGTGATGAGTCAAATTGGCCATGTAGGGGCAAGAAGACTAAGGTGGTAAACCATGTGAAAGTGTTGAATGTTGTGTGGGTCTTTGATTTGTTATTTGTGGGTGATGTTTGGAGGAAATAAGTATGTCTTAAACTATGGCGTGTCTATGCATGCCAAAGAGAAATATAGACCAATTCTTCCTAGGGCTAGCATGGAGCTTTGGGCACTTGTGGAGGGCATAGAGATTGTGTGGAGAGCTATGTGAGCCACCCAAGGAGGCGAAGACCAAGTAAAGCGCTATGACCATTGGAAGATGCACCATGCAAAAGCTTAAAAAACTTCAATAGTGAATTAAATGGGGTCTAGGCTAATTTGGATACTGTATAATTGATCATTCCTTTTCTTGCAACTATTTCCTTCTCTAGAAAGAAAAAAAACTTTGGTATTTGACCCAGTGTGAGTTACATTTGTTAGGAGAAACTATTGAGGATATTCATCTCCTCTATGATGGCATATTTGATGAAGTTGCATCATTGAAATATTTTCATATTAATCTTTCCTTGCCTACATAATATTCTATTGTGAGAAATTGTGCAAATATTCATGAGTTGACCTATATGACTCAATCATCATCTATGTTGATATCATATGCAACAGTATCAAATTCTCATAAGTATAGTTATCACTATACATCCATGGTCCCTATTCTTGAATCTTAGATGGTACCTAATCCATATTATCAATATTTGTCACATGTTAGCATATTATTTGAGATCATTTAGCATCATTCAAAGAAATCATGGGAATCATATCAGTCTTTGGATCATATGCATAATTCAAAGACCTTTATTCTACTTCTTGCATATTTCTATCCAAATTGGGAATTTTTATTGCACACATTTGTGGTGTTATATCTTCCCAAGGGAAGAAATGTTGTTCAATGGTTATGAATCATCTTCAACATCTAGTGTCAAGCATCTACCAACACTACAAGCATCATTATGAGGGGATGCTACATGGTTTATCTTCTCCTATCAACTTTTGGAGGAAGCATTTCCTCACACAAAGTTCATTACTTATCAATTTTATAGGGGGGTCATATAAATCTTCTCTCTTTTATCTCCTATGGGGGGAATATTCATTGTACATTGTTCTAGAAGTATCCATTTGGGGTTCATTATGAGTCCTCCATTTATCACCTATCTTATTCACTTATATATTCCATTGCATTTGCATCTTTCTTTTTTGGAGAGTTTTTTATTTCCCACTAGGTTTTCTCCTTTTATCCACTTTGTGTTAAACTTGTACATGAGTACCTAACATGGATTAGTAGCTAGCACTCATCATCATGCATGCATCACTCCCCGAGTTGCAATTAAGGGGGGTGTTGGTGTGAATAGTTACTTTATCAAACTAGTTAGCTTGTATCCAACCTAGGAGAGTCCTATTCATATTGATTTAAGTCTCCACTTAGGGAATTTTATGATTTATCTCACTTCATAGCATTGAAATATGTGTCCTCATCACTTGAGACACTTATTGCATGCAATATTTACACTTGATCACACACTTATCAAGTGAGGTCACAAGTGTTACACTTTTGGAGAGGTAGGATAAGTTCCACTCCTACCTTCTCATATCCTCATTCTTGCCTAGATATAAGTAAGGTTCATCATTGTATTTTACACATTCTCATTTGTATATGATATATATCCTACTGTGTTCATCATTTCACTTGTGGAAGGTTGTCAATTCATGATTTTTGATCTTGGAATTATCCAACACCCTCCACCTTTCTCATAGTCATTATTTTTTTTTTTTCATATTTCCACCTTGGATACACTTGTGGAAGAGATAAAAAATATAAATAAATAACTTAAGGATAACAAGAAAGATACTATTGTATAATCATACCTTTATATTTTGAGGTTATTATTGAAAAAAAGGTAAAAATATGCTATAATATTAACTTATGTATGTGAGTTAAAAATCTGAAAATAATATTACCAAATCATATTATATGTATGTGATTATGAATTCATCACAATAAAAAATAAGCAAAAAAAAACATGACAACAGATTTAAGTGGAGAAACCATTTAAAAAAAAACTCCAAACAAGAAAAGAGGGCAAGTATATTATTAATCTTAACAAGAGAGATAAACCATAATGCATTTAACTGATGATCTTTGACAACCTAGATGCTCCCATACATCTACAAATAACAAACTGTGAAACTATCATCTCGTGGATCGAATATATAGAACTTGTGGGAGGAAAAATCATGATGGTAAATCGAAATAAGATGTGTCAAAACAAATTAAAAAAACCTATGCCCCTTTCTTGAAATCCCAAGAGTCGTGATAAAATATTAAATAAAATTCACAAGTCTCCAACATGCATGCCTAACCCATAGCATCTTCATCTTCTTCTTTTCAGGATACTTCGATGAATTTTAACTTCTAGATCGAACACCAATGGACACCTATTTCCCTCCAAACTTGGGTGCCCCACTCAATACCTTTCACATTACCAATGTGGATGCATAGGAAGGATATTTTTTCCTATAGTGATGTGTAACCTCCACTAACATTAAATTCCCTCTCGAAAATATAATTACAATATGCAAATATTTAATTAATTTATCTCATGTCCCTAGGAAACTTTCCAAGAAACATGAAGACATATAAATGACATAGGTTTACAAGGTTAATGTCACCTAATGTAAAATTTTACCACTTGACATTATACATTGAAATTATAACCAAGAGATACAAATAATAAATCAAGTATAATGATCAAGGCCCATGTCCTTCCTACACCAAGAGTACTTATCCATGGTCACTAGCTTCGTGAGAGAATCTGTAACATTATCCAAAGTGTCAACCTTATCAATAAATACATTACCATTCTTAACAATTTCTTACACAAAGTGATATTGAACATTGACATTCTTAGTACAAGCATGATACATAGGATTTTTGGCCAAACAAATAGAACTCTGATTGTCACACCCAATCCTTAGTGTCTTGAAATCAAAACCCATGCCATTACCAAGTCTTTTTAACCATACTACCTCCTTCGAGGAATGTATAGTAGTAATATAATCTACTTTGGTGGTGGAAAGAGAAACTATAGGATTCCTCTTACTCATCCAAATCACTGCACCTCAAAAAAAGTAAATACATAGCTGCTAGTGGACCTTCGACTATCCAAGTTACTTACCCAATCCACATCAACAAACCATTGTATGTCCAATGAATTGACCATATTTTCAATACCATGATAAACCAGGTATTAATATGAAGTACCACTCACAATGTATAAACACCTCTTAACAAAACTCTAATGCTCTCTACTAGAGTTGGACATAAACCTACTAAGAACTCACATTGCTTGGGATATATTTGGCCTAGTGCAATTAATTGCATACAATAAACTACCAATGACACTAGCATAAGGAACCTTTGACATATCCTCAAAATAATAATCAAAATTAGGAGACATATATAAGCTCAACTTAGTACCAACTGGAAATGGAATATTAACTGGATTATAGTCATGAATATTAAACCTTTGCAAAATTATATCAACATACTTACTTTGACTTAACCAAAGCTTTAGGTGACCTTGATCTTTGTTGATTTCCATACCAAGAATAGATTTTTCAACCCCCAATTCCTTCATATCAAATATTCCAGAAAGTTGTGTCTTGAGCTCCCTAATCATAACCTTGTCATTCCCAATGAAAAACATATCATCAACATACAAGATAATAAATAGAATTTGATAATAAATAACCTTAACATAAACACAATGATCTTCCTCAATCCTAAGAAAACCTAAATTCAATGTAAAAGCATCAAAATTTTGATACCACATCCTTCTTGATTGTTTCAAACCATACAAAGATCTCTTCAACCTTCAAACCAATTATTATTTTCTTTTCACAACAAAACCATCGGACTTTCACATATAATTTCCTCTTTAAGATCCCATGCAAGAAAGGAATTTTAACATCCATTTTCTATATATCAAAATCGCAAGCAAAAAAAATAGATAATAGGATTCTAATAGAACTTAATTTAGAAAGAAGAGAAAAAATTCAGAAAAATCAACTCCCTATCTCTAAGAGTAGCCCCTAACCACCAATGTAGCCTTGTACCACTCTAACCAACTATCTACACCAAATGTATTGTTAAATACCTACTTGAAAATAATGGGATTCCTTCCCTTGAAAAACTAACAAGATCCCAAGTGTCACAACTATCCAAAGCCATCATCTCGTCTTGCATGACCTACAACCAAGACTCACTTTCCTTCGAAGAGAGAGCCTCCTTAAAAGATCTAGGTTCATCACTAGTACCCAACAAAGAAAATACACAACAAAAAATAGGTGGGATGTACCTATTGGAGTAATTATGACATAAATTGATAATTAATTAATTATTAGTTCCCTTATTACTTTAATTACTTAAGATAAACTTAGGAGTGATTTTTTATTATTAGACTGGTCTATTTGTAGGTTAAGTTATCTCATTTCATGAGATTAGGACACTTGTCACACTCTAATCAAATCCTCATCTAGAATTTTCAATTTTTATTTTATAAGCATTCATTATTGTACTTTGTAATCACTCACATGTATTAAAATTTAATATTCAATACAAAAGGAATATCCGATGCTTTAGTGGATCATTATTTTCTATCTTGGTTGCATAAAAATTAGTTTCTTTGATCTTTTGTTTGTGATAGAAATTTTGGTTGCAAGTGATGTTTGAGAGTTGTGGGGTTCACTATCAACTCCAACATGGTATCAAACTACCAAATTTGTGACTTCCTATCCAAATTTTGAGAGATCCGATTTTAAGGGAAAAATCAACTCATCCTAAATCAAAACAAGCATCACTATTGATTCTAGAGTGGCTAAAATTCCTAAGATAATTTGTCATTTCCTCAAATTTGGAAATAAGATATTTTTTTTAAGAACATCAAAGATATGTACATGGAAATTTGTACAATTGTATATATTCATTTAGGTTGTATTGACCGTACAATCCATAACATAATTACAACAACTCATGTCACACAATAAATGGGTTAAAAGGTTTGAAAAAAATAGTGTTTCACATTATAGGTTTAAAAAATTACAAAAAAGGAAAAATTTTCATGTAGGCTTTAAAGCTTGTGCAACTCTATCCAGGTACAATGATTGCCACTATAGGAACATATTGTTGCCTATTGGAAGGATTTCCCATCGTTAGCAGTAATTACCACTAATGACACATTGAATTTCCCTTTCTCGATGAACTCTACTCAAATCTATGTACCCAAAAAAATTTCTAACGGCCATTAAAACCCAACAGTTAGCCAATCTTAATGAAATATTATGCTTAGGGACCTAACTTGTACAAAATATTCTGGCGAATCAATTATTTTTTAGGACCAATTTTTTGTCAATGAGCATGATATTCTTAGCATATTAATTGATGTCAACATGATTTCATGCTTATATTGTCCATACGACCGATCCCTCTTGCCCCCTTCCAAGCCCTAATTTTCCCTAAAGTTTTTTTTTTTCTTTTTGGCATAACATGGGCATACGGTGTCGAAATGAAGCAAACATGATATCATTGAAAATATGGTTCCAAGAAATTTCTAGTGGTGTAGTTATCATCATAAGATTTTTCTATTGGTTAATTTTACTCTTAGTCAAAGTTAGATCATAATTTTCTACTTCGAAGCTCATAATGTTTTTCCTATATCTTCACTTTTTGTGATTCTTATGATGTTGGAAAGGATTTTTGAGCTCTTCAAATCCATACATGCACTTTTTCCATAATATTTTGTAGGTACATTATATTCAATTTTTTATGATTCCACATTTTTGTTAATTTCCTAGATGTATTGACACCTCAAAAGGATCTATTTGTGTGAGCTGAATTCATTTGATTTGGTTTACATGTATTGAGGATATTAGTCTCTATTTTTTTTTAATTTGATGGACTATCATGGGTTTTTTATTAATCCTTCTATGGTCATGCTAAAAAAGGATAATTATGAGTCTTGGTGAAAACACATCCTGACACATCTTAGGTGGCTTAATATTTTACCTTATTTGTATGGACTCATACCTACACTAGACACACCAGGGATTGTTTTTATCAACATGGGCTATTATCAGTGATCATATTATAAGAGTGATTTTTTCTATTTTTCATCTTGACACTATATGCATTTTATAAAATATTGATTGTCCCCACACACTTTGGAATAATCTTTGGGAGATCCATGGAGACCCTTATAACTCTCAATTCCTAGAGGATCATGCTACAAATTGTTTCTTTCCTCTTGTAGATGTAGATTTTATACACTTTGATGATGATACTTTAGAGGAGCTTGAGAATATCATAGGTCTTACATGTTCCAATAGTTCAAAGATTTATCTTCATGTTCCCAATCTTCATATTGAGACTACATCAACATCTTTTTTTTTCCTAATTAGCTTGGCATTGGCACATCCTTGGCCCCTATTGGTTTAGTACAACAAGAAATTCATCTTATTCTAGGCATAGCTACTTGGGATTCATATCTTGTAGACATATCATCCTTATTTGTAGATTCCTATATTGTAGATTTGGAGGATTTGTTTGAGGACATTTATCTCCTCTCTGTTAACACCACATTATCATTATTGGCTCATAATATTAATCATATTTGGAGCTTGTTCTACATCAGTCTTCAAGGGTTTCCAAATTCACATAATCTCTTCCAACATGTGGACACTTGAGAAATTATTAGAGGCACACATCATTTGGATTTGGATTCCTGATTCTTCCATTTTTTTGAGATGACTTCTCTAATCACCAGTGAATTTGTTTCTTTCTAAGGGAAGAAATGTTGTTTGCAAGAAATGGATAATATTTTGTCTTTATGTGTTTATCATTGGCACAAGAGCTACTTATTTATGGGGGGATTCATATCCCCATTTTCTCTCTCCTATTAGGGGGACATCTATTATACTTGTGTGACAAAGGTAGTCCTTTGGGTGTCACATTGAGTCCTCCTATCCTTCTTTCACTAGTACAATTATTTCATTTTCTCTCTTTTGGATAGGATTTTTTTCCCATGTAGTTTTCTCCCTTTCTCTAGTTATCAAATATTCCATTTGTTTCTACATAGGTACCTCATTAGGCCTTATAGTTGAGACCCATATATCCATCTATCATTACATTCTTCATCAGGTTTTTTGAGCTTCTCTCTAAGTTAATTTTAAGGGGGGGTGTTGGAGTAATTAGGAAATCATTTGATAATTAATTAATTATTATGTCCCTTATTGATTTAATTACTTAAGATAAACTTAGGAGAATTTTTTTATTATTATATTAAACTATTTATAGGTTAAGTTGTCTCATTACATGAGATAAAGACACTTGTCACAACCTAATCAAATCCTCATCTAGGGTTTGCACTTTTTATTTTATAAGAATTAATTATTGTACTTTGTAATGAATCACATGTATTCACATTCATTATTCAATATAGAAGGAATATCAAGTGATTTTGTGGATCATTATTTTTTCTCTTGGTTGCATAGCAAATCAATTTCTTTGATCTCTCATTTGTGATAGGTGTTTCAGTTGCAGGTGATTTTTGGGAGCTATGGGGTTAACTATCAACTCCAATAATACCTATCAGTTAGATTTTTTTCCTTGTAGACCTCCTAAAGATAGGAGTAATGGGATCTACTTATTGTTCTTCTTCTTCATCTTCATTTGTGTGTTCATTCTATAAATACTTTGAACTCTTTAAACCCTCTTTTTCTTCTCCATCCCCAGATCCATTTGTTTGTTCTTCTACATGTTCATTTTCCTAATTCTCAATATTTGTCTCAAAGTGCACTATATTTGTCTTATCTTTCTCATTTGGTCATTATTCTCCTGAGTAAGCTCTGAACCTTGAAAATCACATCTCTAGAAAAGATTATTTTATGGGTTAGAGGATTCCAAAGATTATAACCTTTTACATTCTTACCATAACCAACAAAGAAGCATTTTTGTTCTTTTGGATCTAATTTATATTTCTTATCTTGAGGAATGTGAACAAAAGCCTCACAACTAAAGACCCTTAAGTGTGAAACAAAAGGCTTTATACCTATCCACACTTCATAAGTATTTCTATCAATAAGAGTTAAATGAGGAGATATAATAATAAAATAACAAGCAATACCAATCACTTTTTCTCAAAAGAATCTACACTATTAGCACCACTCAACGTACCCCTAACTCTTTTGATCAAGTTTTAGTTCATTATTTCCACTACCTCATTATTTTGGGGAGTATAAGGAGTGGTAATTTTTTGAACAATACCTGCATGCTTATAAAATTCATCAAATTCCTTGAAACAATATTCACCCCCACTATCAAATCTCAACACTTTTATCTTATAATCTAATTAATATTTAACTAAGGCCTTAAATTCCTTAAACTTAGTGAAAAAATCATATTTAGAATGCATAAAATAAATCCAAGTGTATCTTGAGACATCATCAATGAAAGAGACATAATACTAAGATTTACCTAAAGAGTCAACTTCCTCTAGTCCACATACATACGAATGAATGATCTCTAAAAATCTCTTTGAATGATTAGTTCCACTAGAAAATGATGATCTATTTTGTTTACCAAACACCCAATATTCACAAAAAATATTTTTTCCAACAAAATAATTGAAAATACCATCAACCAAATTTTTGTATAGAATAGAATTAAGTCCTCTTTCACCAGTGTGACCTAATCAATGGTGTCACAACATACATGTATTTATAGTATTTTTACATTGGAAGTTACATAAATTAGAGGCATTTAGTCTATAAAAGTCCATATCTGAGATCCATTAGATATCACCAAACTCTCTATTAGCAACCTACAACTAAATATCAAATTTCAAATGTATTCTAGAATCATTCAACTTGGACACAAAAAGTGAATTTCTCTCAAGTCTTGGAATATGTAAAACGTTATCAATATTTTTAATCCTACCATCATTGAAACATAAATTTACCTTTCCCTTGTTACCAATGATTATTTATGTATGAATGGAGTTTTTTCCGAGTGGTGTTGTGCTCTCTCCAGCTAGTGGTGAGGTTTTTCAAATTCTTCGAAGGTGAGGAACCTCGTTTCTTAGGTTGGCGTTAATGGAAGTGATTTGGCTGAAATTAAGGGTGTTTTAGATTATTATCTGATGGATGGGACTACTTGTGGGTCCTTTCCATTGGATAATTTGAGGGTGCTTCTCATCTCTTCCTATCTGGTTCCTAATGGTACTTCCCTTGGAAAGGTGGGGTCTCTTTCTGTTGCTCCCGAGGTTCTCGTTTTTGGAGAGGTTGTGGATGGTCGGAAGGGTGATGATGTCTCTTTGGACGAGAAAATTTGGTCAAATATTTTTGGTTTGAATCTTAAGGACAAGAGTTCATCTCCTCTAGTGGAATTATTTGCTAACCCCTCGACTGGCGAGTATTCTATCTTTGTGCCTGATTGCATTATTGAGAAGGGTTTTTAGTCAATGGATCATTCATTGGTGGGTAAGTTTTGGGCCCTCATCCAAATATCGACCTACTTCACAACTTTTCCTTGAAGCATTGGCACCTAAAGGGGCAGGTTCAGGTTTTTTCTCTTGCTAAAGGTTTCTTCTCATTTTATTTCATTTGTGAGGAATACCTTTAGAAGGTTCTTGTGGGGGGTCTATGGTTGATTGGAAAATCTACTTTGGCCTTGAAGAAATGGAAGGCTGGTTTCAACCTGAGCTCTTTCTCTTTTGATTTGATGCCTCTTTCGGTGTGTTTTCCTGGCCTTCCTCTCAAATTTTAGGATGAGCAAGTGTTCAAAGGTATTGCTAGCACCTTTAGGCATCTGTTACCCATTGATCATTTGATTGCTTCAAGGAAATGTTTGGTGTATGCCTGATTTTATGTGATTATGGACCAATCTATTGATTTTCTAGCTTTTGTCAAGATTAATTCAAAGTTAGGAGTGTGGGACTAGGTGGTTGAGTTTGAATCTATTCCTTTTGTTTGTTTTCATTGTAAGAAGGTGGACCATTAGGTGAAAAATTGTTTGTTGAAGTCAAAGAAACCTTCGTAAAAGGTCACAACTCCTTAGAAGGATCCCATTCCTTCTTCAAAGGTGCCAGATGGAGGTGGGGAGGTGTCTTGATTCAAAATTTTCAAGTGCTCAAATCAATGGAGGCTCTAGTCAAGCTGGTCTTTCTCATGTATCGACAAATGCTATAGGGGCTAGTGAGTTGGTTATTGGTGGTAAATTTGTGGTTGTTGTAAGTTTTGGTGAGTTGTGTACCTCTTTGGAGTGGGTTGTGGTGAGAAATGCTTCTTCTAAGGATGTTGTTGATGTTCAGGATGGAGCCCTTGTTATAGCCTTGGAGTTCTCATAAGTGGTGTTGGCTATCTCTAAGGCTAATGAGGTGGGTCTTGTGGTGGTTGTGGTTGAGGGGTTGGTTGAGAAGCCCCATGTTCCTGAGGTGGAGGCCCTTGTGCTTTCTAAGGTGGAGGTACTCCCTTGAAGGAGGTTACTAATGTTGTCCTACCAGGGGATCTTTAATGCAAGACTTGGATGTTGTTCTAGGGGTGGTAGCTTATGGGGAGTTGAAGATGGTTGATAAAGCTATTATGAAAGTTTCTATTAAAGATAAGGTGCTCACCTCCTCTATCAAGGATAGCAATTCTTTCTCGCTCCTTGGAGGAAGAGGCTAGGGATCTCCCTCCCTTAGCCTCTAAACTTCGTAATAGGAAAAAACCTATTTCCCCTTCGTTGAGTATGGCTATTAGAAGCTATACAAAATTGGACTATGGTTTTAAGCCTAGAGGTAGGGGAAAATATTCTTTGTAACAACTTCAAGAGAAGGAAAGTAAACTTGATATTTATGATGGCTCATAAACAAATTTTCTTGTGATGGGCCTTAAAGGCTCCTCATAGAATATTCTATGAAGATCCTCTCTTGTTATATTTGATGAATGAATAATACTCATAAATAGGATCTTCTTTCTAATTTAGTAATAGATCACTGACCTCATATCATTCTAATTCAGGAGATGAAAATGGGGGTGGATAGGTGGATACATTCAAGAACAAATTGTTTAAGGATTTGGTTATCAATCTTTTGACTCTGATGGGGCATCTGGAGGTGTGGCTACTTTCTAAAACCTGAAGGTGGTTACTGGGTCTGCTTTGTTTGGGGAAGAAAACCATGTGGCTACTTCCTTTTCGAGCCCTAGAGATATGTTCTCGTGGGTGATTTCTAATATTTATGCTCCAAACTTGAAATGTTCCAAGAAGCATTTTTGGGATAGTTTTTCACAGATTTAAATATCAATTCCCTTTCTAGAATTGGATAGTTATGGGAGACTTCAATACCCCATTGACTGATTCTGATAAGTTTGGAGGTTCCTAGGTGGTGGAGGATAGTAGATTTGATATTATAAAATTTATTAATGATAATTCCTTATTGGACGTGGATCTTTGTGGAGCTTCTTATACCTGGTCCAATAGGTGTGTGCAGGATACTCTTATTCAGGTGAATTTGGACCATGCTCTCCTTTCTATAGATTGGATTCTCTCCTTATCTTGCTCTCTTTCGAACCTTAATATAGTAAGTTTAGATCACTTTCCTATCTCCTTGAATACAAAGCTCTTAGTTTGAAGGAATTCATTCCCTTTTAGATTCAAGAAGATGTGGGTAAGCCACCTGAACTTAGAAGATATAATTGTTTCCTGGTGGGGTATTAATGTGGGCAGTTCTACTATATATAAAGTTGCTAAGAAGCTTTGTTCATTTAAGAAAAAGATTTTCTAGTACAAAAACAATAATATATGATTTAAAAAATACTAAAAACTGCATATAAATAACTAAACATGATTATGTGGTCATTAGTAGTTTATTGCCAGTCATTTATAACAGGACCAGATTGATGACTAAACCATTTTTAGTCATTTATTGGTTTTTTTTATTGATCTATTTGGTAGTTCATTTATTCATTAATTTAGTCATTGATTGCTATAATTTGGTCACTTATTTAGTCACTTTATATTCACTGATATATTTAATTGTTAATTTTGTCATGAATTATTAATAACTGGTTACTTATTTAGTCATTTTTATTCACTAATTTCCACCCATTGGTAGTGTATTTAGTCATTAATTTTAATCATCATTTTGATCAATTTGGTAGTTATTCAATTATTTTTATTCACTAATTTTTTTGAGTTGGTAGTATATTGATACATTGTTTATTAATTGCATAATCATTATATTTATTCATATGTATTCATTGCTTTGTCAATTGGTAGTTTATTTAATTATCTTTGTTCACTGATTTCTGCCTAAAAGTGTTGAAAATGACACAATGTTTTTGAGGTTTAAACATAAAACATAGAAAAACATAATCAATCATTCATTTGTGCATTATGAAATAGCTATTAAGAAGGAAAAATACTTAAGTTTATTTGAGAAAAGGTGTTCTTAGAACAAATAGAAGAGTTAAAAATGTGTCTTTTCTTTGAAAAATATGTTACAAAGTGTGTTTCTTAGTGTTGTGACTAGGAAATTTGAGTTACAATGCTCTATTTTTTTCTTATACAACTCCAAAACATGAAAAATACTTAAAAATTGAAGCACACGCGTCCTATATCTCATCCAAAGCATGGGAGGGCATATAGGAACTAAGATTGACTAAGTTCTCATGCTTAAAAAAGGGAAACCTGTTTTACACGCCCAAGAGGTCTTCTTGCTAAGATAGTGATCATTGTGTTAGGATAGTATGGTAATACATTGTTGGTCACCCGTGTATCTGTTGTGCTCTGGTATTGTGAAAAACTCAAAAAAATTGAATTGGGTATCCCAATCATGAGCTCAATGCTAGTGTTGGAAAATTATTGAAGGACTTCCACATAAGGAAATCGGGATTCAAAACCACAATTTAACAAGAAATAGTCTTTTGATTTACATTAAACTTATACTATGGAAAATGTTTGATGTGTTTCAAGTAACAACCTACACATTAGAGTCATAAATCCTTATCTTCTTGAAATACACTAACTTCAACAACTGGGATGCTTTGTTAGGAGTTGGAAGGTCATGCCCTAATTGACTATAGGAAATTCCTACTTCATTTCCTCCTATGACCCCTGCAAATGAAGACATTGACCCTCTAATAATGTCAAAAGTCCAAAACCTTGCTGATTTACCCAACTCCCAATTGAATTCCCTAGCAAATATCCCAATTGTAGACCCCAATTTTAATTGAAATAGCATAGATATCAATGTCAACTAGAGGCCAAGAATGGCCAATGGAACTGAAGAAATAACATAATCAAAAAAGTGTGTAACATTAAGAGTGCCTAGTGCATCTCCACTACAATAAAACAAAATTGAAACAAACAAAAACAATTTCCAAGTTTGAAAGCATATTTGAAAGAAGATCCCCTTTTAAATATTATCAGTTTTGTTAATGAGAATATTAAAGTTCAATAACCCTTATTTCATTACATATATATTCGATCATTAGGTGTGCATGGTTGACCTTCATGCCCGTGTTGGCTATCTTGAGGACACCTTAAACATTATTACTAAGATGATAGTTAAAACTTTGGTGCTTGTGGATCATATATGAATATAGGCTGAGTATTCTAGCAACACTGATTTTTAAGTTGGGTCCTAAAATTATTGTAACTTATGTTTCTTCTCTAAAGTATCTGTGTAGAAGCAGACAAGTGTGGTGAGTTTCAAATAGTAAGGAGATTGATGAAAGATAAAGAAATTAAAAAGATACCTGCATGTAGGATTAAAGGGCATAAAATGGTACATGTGTTTTTATGTAGGAGACATATCACATCCACAAACATGGGAGAGCTATGAAAAATTGGAGAAATTAGCTTGCTAAATGAAGGTAGTAGAGTATTTCCAGATTCAAGACTTTTACTTAATGTTATGGAATAGAAGAAAAAAGAATCATTTATCTACCACCATAGTGAAAAGTTAGCAATTGCATTTGATTTGTTAAACATGGCCCTTGGTACAACTATTATATTTTTTAATAAACTTCGAGTATGTTATGATTTTCACACTACATCTAAATTCATCTCCAAGACTATTGCAAGAGAAATTTTTCTGAGAGATGTGAACCATTTCCATCATTTTAAATAGTGAAAATGTTCTTGTGGAGAATATTGGTGATGTTAAATGAAACAATTTGGAAAATAGGCTTGCACTATAATAATGTGCACTACATCCGATATATAGTAATAACAAAGGGACATCCATCAAAGCATAAAAAAAAGGATTTTTTTGTCATGTTACAAGTGCCTTGCTAGACATGAAAATGTGGAAGCATAGACAAGGAAAGAAAACTGTTTCAAAAATTCCTTAAAGAAATTTCATATCATGGAAGGCACTCACTTTCCCGCTAACTCTTCAAGTCATGCCAGCGGTGATGTGAGAAATCATGAAGTCAAGATTTTGTGTATCTTTATTGGTATGACTTGAAGAGTTTATAGAAGAGCGAGGGTGTCAGGATATTTTGCATCACCGCAAAGGTCAACAAAAAAATGTGTGGTGTTGAGGTGGAGGCATACACCGACGGTTTCAAAGGTTGAGGAGTTGGGCTTTACACCCACTAGTTGTATTTTCTTAAAAAATTCTAAGGCCTTTTCAGAAAAACCCATTTTGAACATATCCTTTAATCATGAAATTACATGATATCACATTTCTTTGAGGCATTTTTAGAAACAGTTTGTTTGCCTTGTCTATGCTTCCATATTTTCATGTATGTCTAGTAGGGCACTTGTAAGTACAATGAATGACAAAAATACTTGTTTTTATGCTTTGAGAGATGTTCCTTCATTATTATTGGGTATCTCATATAGTGCACATTATTATAGTGCAAGACTATTTTTCAAATTATTTCATTTAGCATCACCAATATTCTCCACAAGAAAATTTTCCCTATTTAAAATGATGGAAATGGTACACATCTCTCAAAACAATTTCTCTTGCAACAATCTTGGAGCTGAATTTAGATGCAGTGTGAAAATTAGAACATACTTGAAGGTTCTTAACAACTCTAATAGTTGTACTAGGGGCCATGTTTAACAAGCCAAATGTAATTTCTACCTTTTTCGCTATGGTGGTAAATAAATGATTATCTTACTATAAAAAAATTATACCTTCCATTCTCATTTTATCTACTATCATACCTATCACTAACACTATTATTTTATTGACACTGTAATCCCACTTCCTCTAGCAAAGAGATCCATTTGAAGGCATCTTGAATATATTTTATGCAAAACAAAGCTCTACAAGTGCAACAAGATGTTTGCAAGACAAAATATGAATTCGCTGAAACATTATTGTCTAAGAAACATAATATCTTTAAATGAAGGAGCATTGTAACTGTTACTGAGAAAAAACTATGTAGGCATTGCTTGCTCTAAGAAATGAAGAAGGTAACACATTGAATTAGGTGACTGAGATCACTGAAAGGAATATCATTGTTAGAGAGTTCCAAACTATGAACCCTAGTTTATAGCTGCACAAATACAACAAAAAAACACATTATTAGATAAATATGCAAGATAAAACAAGGATTCCCCATGAAATCCATTTACAAAGCTTAAATAGAAAGAAAAATGAAGAACAATGTAAGAAACTAAATAAAATCTATCTAAGCAAAGCAAACTCTTGATCCCACAGGGGAATTGGTGCCAATTGGTGTGTCAAAATTGGCCCTTTCCCAACTCCTTTGTTGCAATGTTGATGATGTGTGGATGATTAAATCTCCTTGATGATATTTTGGCATAACCTAGCCATGAATTAATGAAAATGATGAATACTTGAGGAGAAATGGGTAAAATTAGCTCTCAATGTGAAGAGAGTAACTTTGCATGAGATTGTGGATGTTGAATGAGAGGAAGAACCTTTCATTTATAGATTTCCAAAATGGAAGAGAGAGTGAATTAAAGCAATGTAGGATCATTCAACATCCAATGGCTATGTGCCACTTGTGAAGATATGAACGGTTGAAGGTTGTGCACATTTTGGCCAAAGTGCCAATAAATGCAATTAGGTGGAATTTCAAATTGAGGAAATGACATGTGAGAGGGAAAGAGAGATGAAAAAAATGCTACTTGGCTCAATGCACAAGGACATGTAAGAGGAGTGAATGCCTTGTTGGATGTATAAGTCCACTTGGATCTTGAATTCAAATTTGAAGGAATATTCCTCCTCTTATTCCATGTTGAGAGAAAATAGGCAATTTAATAAATCAAAGTAATTGATTTATTATGCAAATTGCATTCTCTAGAGGATTTTAGTGATTGAGATTAGCTTAATCAATCTTTGATTAATTTAATGAGAGATTAGGTGATTTGACAATTTTGACTCAAATTTATGAGTTGATTTAAATCAATAATTTTTTTGATTTATTTAAATAAAAGGGGATAATGTTAGATTAAATCAAATAAGGTTTAATTTATTTAATTTAATGAGAAGACTTTAGGGATTTAATGAAATAAAATGAATTATTTAATTAGAAGGGGATTTTAGGGTTAATTAAATTAAATTGATTAATTTAATCAATAGAGGAGAAATACCTAATTAAATAAATAATGATTTATCTAATTAAGAGACAAAAAATGATGATAAGCCGAGAGTGTGATTCAGGAAGAAATGTCGTTAGTAATCAGGATCAAGTGCATTAAATTGATTTGTACATTTTCCATGTCTACATTTTGCCCCTCTATGAAGCTATGTACCTGTTGCATTGATTCAAAGAAAAAATTGTTGTGATCGAAGTTCAAAAAATTTAACATTTTTTGAATGCCCCACTATTTCCCTAGTGAAAGGATTATGCTGGTATATTGCCCCCTCAAGAGATCAGACGATTTTTTTTAAGTTTTTGGATGATCTTGTGAAAAAAAGAGGACAAGGTGTCTGATAAGTCCAAAAATAGCTCAGGATGCCAGAAAACATGTTAGGATGCCAAAAAAAATGTGAAATGTTCCTTGGTTGGACAAAAATGGGATTGGGGGACAAAAAACCCTAGTTAGATGGCCAAATTAGGTCAAAGAAACCCTAATTTGCAAGCTTAAGTAGACCTTGAGGGGTTATTTTCAATACATTTACACACTTAGCTTTTGGGATTTTTTGTATTTTGAGCTCTGAGTTCCGGTCAAAATGGTGCAACGATAGCTTCCCAAGCACGTGTCAGAGAGAGTATGAGTGCACCAGTGACCAGTCGGTGTAGGAACCGTGGTATCTACTCCTATCCCAACTTTCAATTTTTTCGTTTTGCGTGCATTAAATAGGGTCCAAGTCATTTTTTAGGTTGAGTAGCGCTATATAGCACCATTGCAAATACTATTTTGGCACCGCACGGTCCTATACTAGACAACATATGAGAATAGCATCACATGTTTCAGTTAGGAAATTAGGGTTTGGTGGTCAAACTTGGCCGCATATGAGAATTGCTTCGTGCGGTGTAGTTTGAAACTTAGAGTTTTGCTACAAAGTCAGCCACATATGAGAATTCAACCGCATGATGCACTTTGAAGCTTAGGACTTGGAAAACTCTATTGCAGTGGCACAGTAACTTTTCAAACTGGGCTGCATTTGAAAACAACGCCGCATTTGCTGTTTTAAATGTGAAAATTCAATGCGAGAGGAAAATTCTTTATGATATTTGATGTGATGGCTTCCCTTGTGCAGGAGGATCTCAAAGTACTTCACTCAAGGGAGCACAGATGGTCGGTGGTCGACAAATGGGTATGCATGTTTTCCTTCAGGAGCAGCTTAGTGCTCTTAGTCTTTGGTTTGTTGCATATGTCCCTCCTGTTCGGGCACATTTAGGTATGATGACTGTGTTGGCCAAACGGTGGCATAGTGAGACTTATTCTTTCCATCTTCCCACTAGCGAGGCCACCATCACCCTTAAGGATGTCTGGTGCATCCTCCGACTGCCTATCTATAGAGCCAGAGTCATTTACGATCCAGATGTCGGTAGGGATGCTTGCTATGATGTGATGGGCCCAGATGATATTCACTTCTCCGATGGGTAGATAGACTTGCATAGATACCATGGTATAGTGGCCACCTATAGGTTAATTGTTGCAACTATCATTTTTGGTCTTGTGGCACCTGATCAGTGAGGTCGATACTTCAATCCAGGTTGGGGACTGGCATCAGAGTGGATGGTCATCCATAGGGAGTGCTTTGCTTGGGGACCAGTATTGATGGCTTCCCTATACAGGGATCTTCATGAGTTTGTGTATCTAGATAGCAAGTCCCTCAGGGCCGGAGTTACTTTGTTACACATCTGGACCTGGGAGCGGATTCGAGTGCTCCATCTAGACGTCACATTAGTTGTCCTTGATATTGATGATCCCATTGTCTGACACTATGGCGGGGAAAAAATCCATTTTACTCACATTGGCACATGTTGTCTTGCACGCTAGCAACGCGTTCTCGATGAGATGAGAGAGTTTTTTTGGAGACCCTGGATGGGCATAGGCCCATGGTACGATGATGTAGAGCAGTTTTTTTTCGCCCGACAGGACAAATGGATGTAGGGTCGAGAGCATACCATGATAGAGTGGTATCTCATAGACAAGGTGGCTCGTCAATTTGGAGAGATGCAAGATAGACTAGATGATCAGTATGTGGAAATCTTTTCTTGTACCATGAGAGAGAGGGTATGGGGCCAACCCATCAAGACAGCTAAGGTAGTGTCCTCATTCAAGTAGCTTGTGGCTAGGCCATGGCCATATGATCAGAGGTTGATAGATGTGGGAATGAACCAAGCGTACAGAGCTTGGTTTAGGCCTCCCTTGAGATTGATAGTTCTCGGTGTAGGAATTCCATGGTGGAGGCCCAAAGACAGATCAGCTGGCAAGGGTAGAGGTGATAGAGATGGGGATGAAGACAGAGGAGGAGGTGGACCGCCTCCTTATCAGGCACCTCCATGGGTTGAGGCATAGGTTGACCAACCCAGAGATGGGGACAAAGCAGTCCCACATCAACAACCACCAATGTAGCCAGACCGTAGAGATGTACCAATCCAGTAGTTTTAGGGTCAGATTCATGTATTGATTGCAGAGAGGGATCAAGCTTGACAACAAGTTGTGATAGTTACTGCTGAGAGGTAATAGGCTCGATCCGAGAGGGATTAAGAGGTTGGTCGGCGGAGGTAGCTGGAGAGCACAACTTCATCATCCCAAGGCCGATCAGTTTCCCTACAGGCTTATAGAGAGGTATTCAAAGAGGTCGAGTACTATTAGCATCATTACAGACAGGCAGTGCCAACAACAAGCTAGGTGCCAAACTTCTCTCAGCAAACAAGGATGAGGTCCTAGACGATCATAGAGAGAGACACGTGGGAGAGGGTAGTAGCTAGTAGGGCTAGCCTTTGATCACATACAGTTTCCATTTTTGATTCAGGGGCTCCGATTATTTCCCCTATTGTATCATGTAGTTCGATTGTACACTTGATCCAATTTTGTATCATGACAGTATATTTTTGATGATATATATGAGATGGTTCGGCTTTATGATATTTCTTGCAATGTATGATATGTAGATGCTTTTTAATTTCCTATGTGCTATGAGATGCTTATATTTTTATGCTCATGCGATATGATGTGTGCTAGATGTACTTCCTTTTGTATCTTTTCTATGCATTTTGATGGTTACGTGGTAAATGATATGCTAATGATGATGTATTGATGTGTGAATGATAAGTGGAATGCGATTGATAAATGATATGCAAATGATTAATGATGATGGATGCCAATGATTTTTTATTATGTCCTTAATGATATGTATGAATGTAATGATTTTTAAGATGCTTGGAATAACAAATCTATATTATTCCTCATAACTTAAGATGATGATAATGTGGTATTATCTATATGATATGATATGCACTTATTCTAATGATCCTGTGGATGCAGGGTGTATGCATTGGCGATATTCTGATTAACTATCATGATACCATGTTAGTATGGAAACAAGATAGAAGAACTTAGAGTCAAAGAGTTACTTACAATGATGGTGATTTTCTTACAAGGAGTCAGGATTTTCAAAGGGCCAATTACATTATGTTTGATAACACACATAGGTACGATGCATCAAGGTATAAAGAACCAAGATGGTGTTGTACCCAGTGTGATGGACTTTGAATTGAAAATAAGATAGGAGTATTCTTGTTCACACTTAGCATACAAAACTTCATTCAAGATGTAGTTTAGTCATTCTAAACATCTTGGGCCAAAACATAGAAAAGAAAGCTTTCCAATGTGGTCAACAAGATATCTAAAACATCCTCTCCACATTCCAAATGAAGTATGCATGACTAAGCTATTTTACAAGTGTATCCCACAAGAACATTAGATAAAAGAGACAATGATAATTTCCCCATTCCTTTCTCTCTAAACCTATTTTGTTTAGGCATCATCAAGAGGTTCTTGGAATGAGTGCAAAATAAGATAAGTCAAAAAGACCAAATAAAGTAAATAAACAAGCTAATGTTCTTCATACCGCTAGCCAAGCCTAAACTACTGTGAGATACCTGATTCTTATGTCCATCATGGGAAGGATACATACTAGGACATGTTGTGATTAGGTTGTTGGTGAGACTGATTGGGTGATAAGCTATTGATACTCTGAGTTGACCAACCTGCTTGCTTACTGACCTAGACTTGAGACTTTGATGATTACGTGTTCACTTTGGAACCTGCTAGACTTGCTTCTGACTGAATCACAAAAGAATGAAGATGATGATTGAGTTATTAGGAATGAGACAATTGCAGGTGAAAGTGAGATGAGATGGATGCACCATTTTAGGCTTTTCAGATATTGTTAGGTTGTTTTTGGTATTTTTGAAAATTTTCAATGTTTTTGGTATTTACGAGATTTTGCGATGAAGAGACTAACCTAAAGACCTATCCTAGGGGTCTTAGGAGCTGATACATAGATTAGCCTTGCCTATGTTATACACGCAGAGACCATGTAGTTCGACTGATGACAAACTTGACTCAATGATAAGACAAATGGGCAAAAAATTGCCATTTTATTGTGATGGACGCCTAAGGACTGACCTAAAGTGTCTCGAGGGATGATCAAATATCAACCTTGCCTACGTTCAAACTCAAAGATGACGTAGTTCAGACAAGGTGAAAGACTGAAAAGACTCTATGATGAAAATTTTGAAGGCTTTTTGAGATTTTTCTGATGTTTTTGGATTTTCATGTGATTTGGATGTTTTGGATTTTCTGATGAGTTTTTTGATTTTTTTTGGATTTTCTAATGTTTTAAGAAGAGCACAAAAAATATACACAAATCCGATCTAATGCAAGTTCAGGAACATTCCCCCAGCATCAAGCAATAGACTACTTCAATAAAGGCAGCACAAACTGACCTTAGGATATGCCAAGTAGTACTATGGTGGAATATGATATAAGCATGAGATCAGGCTATGATATGGATGCAGGCGGATGGATGGATGGAAGATTAATGAAATGTGATGGAATGGAATGAATCAGTGAATCATGCAAATCTGGTGGATAGAGAGTGCTTTATTTACACTTGGCACTTGTTTGCTAGGTTTTCACCAAGGTACTTGCCCAAAGCACCACTGAATTAGTTTTCACTAGAGGATGATTTTTTTCTTTACTTTTTTTAATCCTTTTTCTTATTTTTGTATATTTTGATTTTTTTGCTATCACCAAGATTCCTGTTTTCCAGGTTTTCATCAGGGTAACATTTTTTTAGGATATTTTTTGATTTTTTTGTATTATTTTGGTTCTATACCTTGCAAGTTTTTAGGCATAAAACTTTTTGAGATGGGATTTGTTCAGAGGCTCTTGCAAAGGCTCACCTTCTAGTGTTGATAGCTAATAGGCTCTTGATTTATAGCTGGTTGTGATGATGAAGGGTCCCAACCAGTTGGACTCAAATTTTCCTTTGTTTTCTAGATTTGACACATTCTTTTGGTTCTCTTTCAAATCAAGTTCGTCGACTTGGAAGGTGCGTCGCCTGATCTTCTTGTTGTAGCTGCACTTCAGGGGGTTCTGATAGACTTGTAGATGATTAAGGATATCCATGCATCATTCATCTAATAAATCTAGTTCATTTAGCCTTGAAATCCGATATTCCTCATCTATTATGAGATTTTGTAAAGATACTCTAAGTGATGGGAGCTCGATCTCAATCGAAAGGATGACGTCTGATCCGTAGACCAAGGAGAATGGGGTGGCACTTGTTGGCATGCAGATGCTGGTGTAATAGGCCCATAAGGTGGGATTTAACTGTAGATGCTAGTCGTGACCAGAGTCATTGACTATCTTTTTAAGTATTTTTAGAATGGTTTTGTTGGTAGCTTCTTCTTGGCCATTTCCTTGTGGGTAATACATAGTGGAAAAGCGATGTTGGATTTTGAGTTTGTCGTATAAGTCACAAACATCCTGATTCTTGAAAGGTGTCCCATTATCAGAGATAATGGACTAGGGGACACCATATCGGCAAATGAGATAGTTTAGGATGAACTTGGAAATCTGGTTTCTGGTTATATAGGTCATGGGAATTGCTTTGACCCACTTTGTGAAATACTCTGTGGCGGTGATGATGAATTTGTGGCCATTCGATGAGGTGGGTGTGATTTTTCTTATGAGATCGAGCCCCCATTGTGAAAAGGGCCATGGTGTAACAATAGGATAGAGTTCTTAAGCTGGTGCATCGATAAGGTCTCCATGATGTTGGTACTATAAACACTTTCTGACAAAGTTGTGTGCCTCTCTTTCCATTGTTAGCCAGTAGTAACCGGTTTTCAAAAACTTATTGGCCAAGGTCATATCGCTTGAGTATGAACTGCAAGTGCCATTAATACCTCAGTCAGAGCAGTCAGGGCTGCCTCAAGATTTAAGCAACGTAATAGGGTTCCGTCAATACTCCTACAAAAGAGGGTTTCTCCTAGGATGACAAAACGTAAGGACCTTTTGACAAATGCTTGTTTAAGGTTTGGGGTAATGTCAACTAGGAGGAATCCTATTCTCAAGTAAGTGTAGATTTCATGATACCAGAGATCACCAAGACCAATGAGTTTGCATGTATATCAGACTCTGGTACTTCAGATGTGGGTATGAGAAGATTCTCTACCAAGAATTCGTGTTTTGAGACATTGTGAGGGATGTCCAATAAGGATCCAATTGTTGCCATGGCATCAGCTGCTCTATTGTTAGCTCTCGGCATCTTCTCAAAGGTGTTATCAATGAATGATTCTTTGAGGCTTTCTAACAACTTCTTAAATGGTGTCAGCTTGTCATCCTTAGTTTGGTACTCATCATTGAATTGGTTGATAATGAGTTGTAAATCCCCATAAACCTTTAGTGCCATGATCCACCACTGTGCCGCAATATTGAGACCTATGGTTAAAGCCTCGTACTCTGTAATGTTGTTGGTACAAGGGAATGCCAATTTTTAGGATCTAGGTATACAATCCCCCTGTGGGGTGATGAAGAAAACACCGGCTCCTGATCCATGTTCTGTGTGTGAACCGTCGAAGTAGAGTTTCCAATGATCGGATATGCTGAGATTAAAAATGGATTCATTTGGAAATTCTGATATGAGTGGATTCTTTGAATAGATTGGAGCTCTGCCAGTTGATTTGCAATGACTTGTCCTTTGATTGCTTTTCACTCCACATATTCAATGTCATATTTTGATAATATCATGACCCACTTATCCATTCTTCCTATGAGCATAGCCTTTGACAGTAGATACTTTAGGGGATCGATCTTGGCGATGAGTTTGATTTGATGAGCTAGCATGTAGTGTCTAAACTTTTGGGCTGCAAACATGACTGCCAAACAAGATTTTTCTATTGGTGTGTAGTTTAAATCATGGCCGACCATTGTTCTGCTAATATAATAGATGGCCCTCTCTATCCCATTTTCATCATGCTGAGCTAAAAGAGCACCAAGGGCTACTGATGTTGCCAAGATGTATAAAATCATTGGTTTTCCTATAATGGGTGGCATTAACACTGGAGGTGTGAGTAGATATTCTTTGATTTTATCAAATGCTTGATTTCACTTGTCATCCCACTTGTATGCTACTCCCTTGTGGATTAGATGTGAATATGCAATTTGTTTATCTGCCAGTTGTGCTATGAGCCTCCGGATGGATTGGAATCTGCCTTGTAGGCATCTAAGTTGTTTTAGTTTCCTTGGTGCCTCCATGTCGAGGATTACTTTGACCTTGGCGGGATCCACCTCTATTCCTCACAACGATACTATGTATCCTAAAAGTTTACTTGATTGCACCCCAAAGATACATTTTTTGGGGTTGAGCTTGAATTTGTACTTCTCCAGTTTATCAAAAATGGAACTTAGGGCTGCTATGTGATTTTGTCTCTTCTTTGATTTGGCCAGTATATCATTCAAGTAACCTTCGATAGTTTTGTGTATCATGTCATGAAAGATTAGTGTCATGGCCCTCTGATATGTAGCCCCTACATTTTTTAGCCCAAATGGCATCATGTTCCAGTAGTAGGTGCCCCATGGACATGTAAATATCATCTTATGCTAGTCCTCTTTTGTGATCATTATCTGGTTATACCTCGAGAATCCATCCATTAGTGCTAGCATCTCATGTCTGGCTGTCATGTCCACTATCATATCAATGTTAGGTAGTGGAAAAACATCCTTAGGATGAGGTCTCTAAAGTTGGTGCAGATACGGATGCCCCCATTTGGTTTTGAAACTGGTACAAGATTGGATACCCATTCTAGATAATCAATTGGGTGTATGAAGCCAAGATCCAAGAGTTTCAGTAATTCCACCTTGACTAGCAAGGCTATCTGAGGGTGCATTTTTCTTAGTTATTGTCTTACTGGATTTTCTCCAAGGTAAACAACCAAATGATGAACCACCACTTATGTATCTAGACCTGGCATGTTAGCATATGTCCATGTGAATTTTACCTTTCTTTCCTTTAGAAATGCCACCAATAGTTCTTGTCCTTCTGTCAGAAGTGGCTCATCATAGAAGGTGATTTGTGGTATTTCCTCCGTTCCCAAATTCATAGGATTGCACCATTCTGCCAAGAATGTTGATTTCTCCTGATAAAGTGCAATAGGGGGGAGATTGAATCCTTCATCCTCCGTTGCCTCAGAGAGGTTTTCACCATTGGATGCATCCTTTATTCTACTATTCTTTGGTTAGAGAGTTCCATAGTGTGGTTTTCACTCAATAACCCCGAGTTTATTCTCATTCTTTTTCTTTTGTGACTAAAGGAATCAATCATCTCCCCATAATATTCTTGTGTGTCTAGTGCGATATCAAACCCAACCTTGTGATCTTCGCATGGAACTGTATCCCTTAGTCTCATGAATTCTGAGAGTTCCTCACTGTTTTCGAATGTGTCTAGAACCAGTGGTCCTCGTTGGTCATAGTCGATGAGTTATGGGTAAACTAGGTTTACTTCATAAGTTTGGTGGTTCAACTCAATGGGGGAGGCACTAATCATTAGTAAGGAAGAATCATCAAAAATCAAGGGAAGGCTAGTTATGGTATCCCCATCATCACTACTGGTGCAAACATCAGTTACATCAAAAGTGAAATTATCTAGGGGCAAACCTATGGATACGGGTAGTCGAAGGGAGGTTGTTGATACTTGAGGAGGAGATCTAACTACTCTACTAGGGGTACTTCTGCCACATACGGTTATACTCGAAGTGGTACATCCGAGGCCAAGGTTTCTCATTCTTCTTTCTACAATGATGGGCTCTAGTCATCCATTACTATTTCTTCCTAGGATTTCATTCCTATTGTAGCCCATACCAAGCATTATTTGCAATCCTCTATTGGTTTCATCCATGGGTAGAGTGGGGATGGGTCTCTCATCATGGTATAGCGTGCTTGAAATTTCTCCCTCGTCCACATTCCGTGAGTTAGATCTCCCCAATGGCGGAATCTAGAAGGACTTGCCCTAACAGTGTGGATAGGTGTTTCGACTGACGGAGGTTACCCATGCAACCTAGGAGATTGTGGTAAATCTCCTACAAGAAATGCATTCTTCTTCATTATGTACTGTTTGCACCTATTGTCCTGGATCATGAGCTTGATTTTAGATATATAAGGTATGAAGGGTGTCTCTTTTGCAGAAGTGGAGGCAAGGTTAGATGGGTCTATATAAGAAGTGGATGGGCCCTCATCACTTTTTTCGTACTTGGGGGATTTTGTAAAATTTGGCTTCCAAGTTTTTGCAATAGGAAAATGGTTTGGGATCACCATGTATTGTTACTTCCTCATTCCGATATAGGAATTTGACGCATTGATGGACTGTTGAGGTGACCGCCTTCATTCCATGGATCCATGGGCATCCTAGGAGGATGTTGTATGGTAGGTCAAGATCAAGCACTTGAAAATTGGTTTCCATGGTTGCTGGCCCAACTTCGATTGGGATTCTGATAGTGCCTTGAGACACGCTTTCTTGATCATCGTATGCTCTTATGGTGATTCCTTTGTTCTTGTCGATGGATTCCACCGAGATTCCCAAGTTCTTTATGAGTTTGAGGGAAAAAATGTTGAGACCTGTGCCCCCATCCACCAGTACCCTTTTGAATTTCTTTTTGTGAATCAACACTTGAAGGTGAAGTGCACGATTATGAGATGGTTGGGCAGGGAAATCTTGATCAGAGAATGTGAGGGGATTTGGGGTGACGATGTTACCAACCATAGCCTAGAACTATTTCATATCAAGGGTAACAGAGATGGTGGATGCAACTAATGCTTCATCAAGGATTTTCCTATGGGCAACGGATATTTTTAATAATTCCATGATAGAGATTTGGGCGGGGGTTCTCTTTAGTTGTTCGATGACACTATAGTCATCGGGAATGACTTTTGTATTTGAAATAGGGGTCTTGGATGGTTGTGATGCCCCTGCAATAGTAACCTTTCTGACATGAGTGGTGACTCCACAATCAGCGTTGGCTTCTTTGATGTTAATGACCATGACCATCTCGTCTACACATGTGACAATGTCTACACTAGCATACTTTTTCTTCCCTTTGTTGTTCCCTTGGTTATTTCCTTGATTATGATTCAACATGATTCAACATCGAATTTGTGTATATTTTAAGGTTCTGATTTATGACTGGTTGTTCAACATTTATGATCTTGTCCTCAATGAGGTCTTGGATGATATTTTTTAACCTCATGCAATATGCGGTTGTGTGTCCCTTGATTTTGTGAAAATCACAAAGGATATTTTCGTTGTACCATGGTGGTTTTGTCATGGGTTCCATGTATTGCTCAGAGTTGGAGATTTTGATAAGGTTTTCCTTAACCAACTTCTTCATGATGGATCCAATTGGTTGTCCAAGGGTCCTGAAATTCCGCTTGGGAGGATACTTGTTTTGGGGAGGTGGTCCTCCTTGATTTCCCAGGTTATTGATTGGTTGTTAGGAAGCAGTTGTTGTTGTGCCATAGTTTTGCACATTATTGCGATTGTGACTATGCGATTGATGGGTTTGGATCTTCTGCTTAGAGGAACTGATGACCAATTTAGTGTCAACCACTTCGTCATTTGTGTTATTTTTGTTCGTCGACCATTTTCGAGGTTTATCATTATAATTATTGGATGGGTGGTTATCCTATTGTGGAGGAAATGTTGATGCACCTCCTCGTGCAGTAAGGGCTCTTTCAATATTGAGTGCCTTTGGGATCAACTGATCATATGCTGTGATGCATTGCATTTTTAAGTAGAACACCAAGTTTTCTTCTAGATTGGATATGATTGTGCAAACTTGTTGTTCTTCAGGCATGGTCCACTTGCTTTGATTGGCCTTGGATCGCCATCTTTGCAAGAAGGATGTGAATAGCTCCCCTTTTCTTTGTTTAAGCATTGATAGTTCTTCCAAACTAACATCTGCACCCATGTTGAATGCATAGTTGTTAAGGAAAACTTCCATAGCTTCCTGGAATGTTTTAATGCCTATGGGTAGGCGAGTAAACCATTCTATGGTAGGACTAGTTAGACTTTGAGGAAAAATTTGCATTAGATATGTGTCATCATACACAACCTCCATGCAATGCACTTGAAATTCCCTAACATGATTTTTTAGGGTTTCTTGTTCCATTATATTTATCGAATTTGGGGATCTCAAATCCCTTTGGGAATGGTACCATTGTGAGATCTCTGTCAAATGGATAGGGACACAAGTTGTCTGATATTCTGGTTGTTTTTCCTGCTTGGAGGTCCAACACCTGTTGCGGGAGCAGTTTGATTTGTGTTGCAACATCGTTGTGCAGATTAGAAGGTGGGATGAATGTGTTTAGAGGTGTTTGGGGTGTTTGATTGATGAGAGGGGTACTGGTGGGGATTTGTTGCAAGCTTTGTTGTGTGTTTAAGGCCTATTGATATACCTAAATTTTCATCAACAATGCTTGTTGTTGATTTTGCTGTTGTTGTTCCAACAAAGCTTGTTGTTGGTCCAATTGTTTTTGTTCCCATAAAGCTTGTTGTTGGTCTAGTTGTTGTTGTGCCAAAAAATCTTTTTTTTGGTCTAGTTGTTGTTGCACCAACAAAGCTTGTTGTTTAGCTTGATATTGTGCCTGAAATTATTGCAAGGCTTGTTGGTATGCTTGTTGATGAATCACTTACAATTGTGCTCGGTATTACAGTTGCGCCTATTGAGCCTGGTACTGGGCTTGAGCTTGATCTTGTGCTTGTGCTTTTTGGGTTTGTGCAACTTGTTGGGCAGCTAGTTATGCTTGCACTTGCTGAGTAGCCTATCATACAGCTTGTTGGTTTTGTTGAAGTACCCTTTGATGGGTGGCCTTTTGGATTGCCTGAATCATGGTGATGAATGAATTCATCATGTTAAATTTTGGTGGGATTGGTGGTGGATTGGGAATGGTGTTGATCATTGTGGTAGGCAGAGGGATTGTGTTGGTAGCTAAGACTTGGTTTGTTGGTGGTGTGGTTGAGATGATCGGTCCTTGAAAAGGTATGCTTTGAGGTATTTGGGGACTGATTGATGTATTGAACATGGTGGATTGAATGGTTGCCGCTTGTTGTTGCGATGCTGCCGACAAAAGGAGAGGACTTGATGTGATGCTCAAATTTCCTTGATTTAAGAAACTAGCGGTGGGTAGGGGGGAAGACCCAACCCAAGAGGTGATACAAATGTGAGTGGTAACAAAAGGGAATGATGGTATGTTCCCTTGGAAGAGTGATGATGAGAATGGGTCAGTGACTCCTGCTATTCCGAACAACCCACCTTCTCCTCGCGATAGAGAAGTTTGTATGTTTAATGGATAGATTGGTGTTGCATGGAATGAGGATGAATCTACATGATTATGGAAAGTGAGTGGGACGTATAGGTGTGATGGATTTATCAGGATAGAGTCATCTGGTGTGGTGCTGATATGTACCTCTTTGTTGTTTACAAGGTGATGTTTTTGTAATTCACGAAACATGACACTTCCCTTGTTAACAATTGGTGAGGTTGATGTGATTGTTGATATGGTTTGGGGAATTTCTTGAGTGATGTTTGGAATTGACATTGGGGGTATGCTTGCAAGAGGCCTTTCTATATTAGTACTCACGTCAAGGTCAGAAGGGAATTGGGCCCCTCCTTTCCTTAACGTACGTATGTATAGAGAAGGATTAAGTTTAAGCATGTAATTGACAATTCTATGATTTTTTGGATTTTGAATCATTTTAGTTATTTCCTTTTGTGTCATTCCCAAGTCCTCATTAATGATTTCATCTTCATAGTCTCCCTCTTGAGGATTTTGTGATGGTAGAGAAGAGCTGTTTGTGGGATTGCTTGATCCCGCAAGGTTTAATTCAGAGGTTACTTGACTTAAGTCACTTGAAGTTGATATTTATTTGGTGTTTTCCATGTTCCTCTTGTGTTGTGATCTTTTTTGGACCATAAAATAGAGATCGTTTGATCTTAATCTTTAGTCACAAAAAAGAGAAGAACTAGAAGAGCCCAAGGATGAAAAGGGTGATGATGGGGATAGGGAAAAATCACACAAGAGAATGATTTGGCTAAGTGTGTTAAGAAAATCAAAGTGGTCATTAACTATTAGACCTTAGGAAGTTGCGTTATCCTAGAGGTAAATTTGTTCAATAGGATTGATAATTTGACTAGGTGTATTAAGTCAAACAAAGTGATGTTGATTTTTCCTTTAAGTTTAGAATAAATGATGTTTCAAAGTTCTCAAGATTTTGTTGGTGAGATGAGATTTGATTTTGATGAGGGTGGATGAGAGTGATGATTTTGATCCTAGACTTGACCTAGACAAGACTCTTTTTTACAAGACCTCGGTATTGAAGAACATGCCATACTTCCTATGTGAGAAAAGAAAACCTTTCAAAAAGATTTGGATTTTGCTGATAATAGAACTCATACAAACTTGGGTTGTTCTTTGAAGCCTTTTTGTATAAATTATACACCAATCTTTCTCTAACTTAAAAAATCCTTTCAAGATGCTCCTCACAAGATTTTAGACTAAGCTTCTTGAACTTTGGTTTTTGGATTTTGACTTTACGGGAAATCATTTGAGAACACACATTCATGAGGTCCAATTGTTCTTATCTTTTCTTAGTGAGTTCCTTTTACCAAAATCACTTTCTTGATTTATGATTTCAAACTAAATGTCTATGTCTTAATCCCTTTTCATTTCATAAGGTCCATTATGTGAAAATCAACGTCTCAAGAGCATAGTTTCCTAGGTTGACTTTAGTGAAAACAAATGATGATTAAACCCAAGCACTTAGAAACCTCTAAGGATGGAATCCCTAGGGAAAGCAAGAGCACTTGGATTCATCAAGGGTATTTGTTTCCTCCAGAGGGTTTGAAATTTCAAAGCTTTTGTGAATTTTTGTTTCTCAATGTTTTAGATCCAAGAAAGGTGTTTTGATTTCAAGAACATGTACAATCCCTAGGTTGAAAAGACAATATTTGTTGGGTTCCCACTTGGATGAATCCAGCTGTACATATTGAGTGTGGATGATTAGATTCTTGACCACACATGCTCCCCCTTACAATGCACTCGCTTCTTAAGTATTTCAAGCATCCATACCCATGAATCTCCCATGGCATACTTTTCATCTCTACAACAAAAAAACATGTATAACGTGGGGCGAATTCAAAGGACATAACCTTTTGCACCAACAAATAGATAGGATTTTGTCCTTTGCTAAACAAGGGTTTTAATGCGAGCATTCCATTCATGGGGGACTATCCATGTGGCAAGAGACCATAGCTGCCCTTCTCGTTAGAATAATCCTCGTGATATTGGCCTTTTTTCCAATATCCACACATATCCTGGGTGGAAGTCGCTTGGCTTTAGTGTGTTCTCAGTTGGGTCATTCCCTTGGGTGATTACCTTTTCCCACAAGGCAGGCCTGCTAAGATAAACAAAAGCAAGCTAGCATATCCCATAGTTCAATCGACCTTCATTGAAAAACAAATAGAGAACACTCACAATATACCATGCTCACACTCGCATGATTGGTTCAATTTTAATCCAAAATGAAATTTGGAGGTAATTATTTTATTCAACTCAAGATCACCAAAACAAATTTTGATTCTCAAGATCGTCATAAGGTGCGAGAGAACTGCATACATCCCTTTGATGATATTATCTTTAATAAATAATTACAAAACAAAATATCACTTGTTCATTTTAAGCCCACAAGTTGTATTTTCTTACGATTTTATTATGATATTATCTTGAATAAATAATTACATCCTTTTTTGGGATTTACACCCACTAGTTGCATTTTCTTAAAAATTTCTAAGGACTTTTCAGAAAAACCCATTTTGAACATATCCTTTAATCATGAAATTACATGATATCAAATTTCTTTGAGGCATTTTTAGAAACAATTTGTTTGCCTTGTCTATGCTTCTGTATTTTCATGTATGTCTAGTAGGGCACTTGTAACTACAATGTATGACAAAAATACTTGTTGTTATGCTTTGATATATGTTCCTTCATTATTATTGCGTATCTCATATAGTGCACATTATTATAGTGCAAGACTACTTTTCAAATTGTTTCATTTAGCATCACTAATATTCTCCACAAGAACATTTTCCCTATTTAAAAATGATGGAAATGGTGCACATCTCTCAAAAAAAATTCTCTTGCAACAATCTTGGAGATGAATTTAGATGTAGTGTGAAAATAAGATCATACTTGAAGGTTCTTAACAACTCTAATAGTTGTACCAGCGGCCATGTTTAACAAGCCAAATGCAATTGCTACCTTTTTCGCTATGATGGTAAATAAATGATTCTTTTACTATCACAACATTATACGTTCCATTCTCATTGTATCTACTATCATACCCATCACTAACACTGTTATTTTATTGACACTATAATCACACTTCCTCTATAAAAGAGATCCATTTGAAGGCATCTTGACTATATAATATGCACAAAAAATCTCTACAAGTGCAACAAGATGTTTGCAAGACAAAATATGAATTTTCTGAAACATTAGTGTCTAAGCAACATAATATCTTCAAATGAAGGAGAATTACAACTATTACCGAGAAAACACTATGTAGGCATTGTTAGCTCTAAGAAATAAAGAAGATAACACATTGAATTAGGTGACTGAGATCACTAAAAGGAATATCATTGTTAGAGAGTTGCAAACTATGAACCCTAGTTTTATAGCTGCACAAATACAACAAACAAACACATTATTAGATCAATATGAAAGATAAAACAGGATTCCCCATGAAATCCATTTACAAAGCTTAAATAGAAATAAAAATGAAGAACAATGTAAGAAACTAAATAAAATCTATCTAAGCAAAGAAAACTCTTGATCCCATGGGGGAATTGGTGCCAATTGGTGTGTCAAAATTGGCCCTTTCCCAACTCCTTTTTTGCAATGTTGATGATGTGTGGATGATTATATATCCTTGATGAGATTTTGGCATAAACTAGCTATGAAATTATGAAAATGATGAATACTTGAGGAGAAATGGGCAAAATTAGCTCTCAATGTGAAGAGAGTAACTTTGCACGAGATTGTGGATGTTGAATGAGAGGAAGAACCTTTCATTTATAGATTTCCAAAATGGAAGAGAGAGTGAATTTCAGCAATGTGGGATAATTCAACATCCAATGGCTATGTGCCACTTGTGAAGATGTGAATGGTTTAAGATTGTGCACATTTTGGCCAAAGTGCTAATAAATGCAATTAGGTGGAATTTGAAATTGAGGAAATGACATGTGAGAGGGAAAGAGACATGAAAAAATGCCACTTGGCTCAATGCACAAGGACATGTAAGAGGAGTGAATGCCTTGTTGGATGTATAAGTCCACTTGGATCTTGAATTCAAATTTGAAGGAATATTCCTCCTCTTATTCCATGTTGAGAGAAACTAGGCAATTTAATAAATCAAAGTAATTGATTTATTGTGCAAGTTGCATTCTCTAGAGGATTTTAGTGATTGAGATTAACTTAATCAAGATTTGATTAATTTAATGAGAGATTAGGTGATTTGACAATTTTGACTCAAATTTATGAGTTGATTTAAATCAAGAACTGAGAAGAAAGATTAATTAAATAAATGTTTTTGATTTATTTAACTAAAAGGGGATAATGTTAGATTAAATCAAATAAGGTTTAATCTATTTAATTTAATGAGAAAACTTTAGGGATTTAATGAAATAAAATGAATTATTTAATTAGAAGGGGATTTTACGATTAATTAAATTAAATTTATTAATTTAATCAATAAAGGAGAAAGACCTAATTAAATAAATAATGGTTTATCTAATTAAGAGACAAAAAATGATGATAAGTTGAGAGTGTGATTCAGGAAGAAATGTCGTTAGTAATCAGGATCAAGTGCGTTAAATTGATTTGTATATTTTCCATGTCTACACAAACTATGAATTGTCTTTTGTCCTATAGGACTGAGAAAGGAAGAAAACTGTTAAACAGTGATGAAATCATAAAAAACAGTCCAAAAAAAATGAAAGTTACTATCACATGGTGATAGAGATCTATCATCTAAGTCATTTGCACATGGTGATTGACAACATAGTGAGCAAGAAGTAAAAGAGCACTAGATCATAGCAATGCAAAATGGTCATGATTTATGCAATGAACTTCATTGTTCTTTTGATCACAAAGGAGATCAAGATAATAACTAACATACTGATGTACACAAAGAATGTTCATGGAGGAGTACAAACTTCCTTACAAAACAATTACCACAATAGAGTTTCAGGTGAATTGCACCTGCTATTTTATGTTGATATGGATATGTACTAACCTTTAATTAATTTTTGTAGCATAACAAATAGGCTAAATAGTTGTTCATATACCATGTTTCTAATTTAATATTTGTATACCTTATTCTAGAAGAAAATCATAGGGGGGTACTATACATAAGACACCATTGTTTCAAATTCAAAATTGATGGCTCTTTCACAATTGTTTGCATCATTTGTTTGATCTAAGATAGCTTGTTGTATAGAAGATGCTCTCAAAATCACAATGAAATCCTTTATTCCAAGAAGACTGTTCAAAATCTTCCCATCATAACAATGAACAGAAGCATCAGTCATTAACCTAAAGTTTGCAAGGGTTTCATCAAATTCTACTTTTCCACTCTCTTTTCCATTCTAAATTTTATTTCCAATTTCATCCATGAAGAACTTCCTTAGCTTGTAGATCCTACTATTAGCCATAACTTTACTAGGTGTTGAGGATAGCTTTGAGTTTTTACCCAAGCAACAATTAAAAAAATTCGGCCTTACCAAATATAATGTGTTGAAAATCTCTTTGAAATTATTTTGGAAAAGTGTTCCTGACAGTATAATGTGTAGTTTTGAATTAACCTTTTTGCATGAATTTCATATCTTTGATAGGCTATTTTGAGCTTGACGACCTTCATCAAGAATGAGCAGACCTGGGCTCTCTAAAAGAAGTTTTTCAATATGCTTAGCCTCTTCAAGAAGGCTCACATTTTTCTCACAAGTTAGGTATACACACATACTGTAGCCAATAAAAATCACACTTTTTCTTCTATGCCACTCATGAAGCATCACCAAATGCCTCAATATTTTCAAAAAATTTCCCATGATATGGTTACTCTTAGCCATTTTTATAATCTCTTCATATTCACAGTTTGAATGAATTTCATTCCAAAAGGTCCTTGATCTATTTAGCATGTAAACTATAAATCCAATACTCCACTTCTAAAAGAGAGTTCAAGAAGTGGAGTATTGACATTCTAGTTTACATGCTAAATAGATCAAGGAACTTTTGGAATTAAATTCATTCAAATTGTGAATATGAAGATATTATAAAATTGGCTAAGAGCAACCATATCATGGGAAAATTTTGAAAAATTTGAGGTGTTTGGTGATGCTTCATGAGTGGAATAGAAGAAAAAGTGTGCTTGTTATTGACTACAATCTTTTTGTATACCTAACTTGTGAGAAAAATGTGAGCCTTCTTGAAAAGGCTAAGCATATTGGAAAATTGATTTTAGAGAGCCCAGGTTTGCTCATTCTTGATGAAGGTCATCAAGCTCGAAATAGCCTATCAAAGATATGAAATTCATGCAAGAAGTTCCAAACTACACATTATAATCTCAAGAACTCTTTTCCAGAATAACTTCAAAGAGCTTTTCAACACATTGTATCTGGCAAGGCCGAATTTTTGTAATTGTTGCTTGGGTAAAAAATCAAAGCTATCCTCGACACCTAGTAAAGTTATGGCTAACAGGAGGATCTACAGGCTAAGGAAGTTCTTCATGGATGGAATTTGGAATGAAATTTAGAATGGAAAAGAGAGTTGAAAAGTAGAATTTGATGAAACTCTTACAAAGTTCAAGTTAATGACTGATGATTTTGTTCATTGTTATGATGGGAAGATTTTGAACAATCTTCCTAGAATAAAGGATTTTACAGTGATTTTGAGAGAATATTCTATACATCAGGCTATCTTAGATCAAATAAATGAAGCAAACAATTGTGAAAGAGCCAACAATTTTAAATTTGAAATAATGGTGCCTTACGTATAGACTCTCCCTATGATTTTCTCCTAGAATAAGGTATAGCAATTTTGAACTAAAAAAAATGGTATATTAACAACTATTTAGCCTATCTGTTATGCTAAAATAATTAACTACAGGTTAGAACATATCCATATCAACATAAAATAGGAGGTGCAATTCACCTCAAACTCTCCTATGGTAATTTCTTTGCAAGGAAGCTTGCACTCCTCCATGAACATTCTTTCTGCACATAGGAAAACATTTAAAGTTCTTAACCAAAGCTCCAAAAATGAGTATCTCATCATTGTATAATTCCTAATTTTTCTCTGATTGTGATAGTATCTGAGCTTCTGGTGTTCCTAGATGAAACCTATCATGGAAAAGTGTAGTCTACATCTAAAAGAACCATCTTTGGAGCTCTTCCCTAAAATGAGGGTTGAAAACATTAGAAGAAAATAAGTACCATAATTCTAAAGTAACAATTTGTATCAAGCCAAATTTTGAAAAGTATAATTAAAAAGATAAATCCTTACAATTTGGTTCTCTGACATACACAAATTTTGAACTTAACTAAAATGAAACATCTCCTGGTCTTTTTATAATCTCTTGGGAAATTTAATAGACACATGTGAAAAAATCAAAGGATGAATCAATATAAGGCACATGACATATGGTAGTTGGTAGAAAGACTTCTAAATAAGTCAATAAACTCGACCATCTTCAACAGTTTTAACTTTCAGGACTTTTCAAAATAATACCAGGACCTCAAAATGGACCAAGCATATTTATGATTTTATCTTTAGAAAGTAGGTTCTTTGTTAGGTAATCTGAGCATTAAACTGAGAATCTAGAGCAATCAATTGGCTCCTAAGATGTAATCAGGTGGAAACTAATATTTCATTCCATTAACACTTGTATTCATATAGTCAAGTTTTGCTTCCTAGCCAAAACACTTGGAAGTGTTTCACACTATCTCAAGGTACTCTCTTTTGTTGCATGTGTAATACCAAATTTCCCGATACTTCTTTCTCAATCTCCTCCTTCACATGAACTCCCAAAGTGTACCACCCAACCTGGTTATGTCACTAATAGAAATCCAATTTTTCCTAATCATCCATACTCGAACATTGCATCACAATATATTCTTCCTGCACATAAAAATGCCACATATTAATCCCTTCTAAATAAAACATATAATCATCATAAACCATAATTAATAAATCATTTCAGTTTCAAAAAGAATCCAATGTCATTTACTATATAAAAAAAAGTTGTATAAATCACAAAAAATCCATGAAGCCTCCTAAATGTAGCTTAAAGAAAGTTTACAGGATGGGTTTCAACATAAGAAGCTTTCTAATACAACTCTCAATGAATGCATTATAATAAAAAAATAAATTCTTCACACTCAAAGTAATATAGTCAAATATTTATTCCAAAAGTATGTTAGGAGGTGTTAACTAAAAAACAAAATGATTTTTTGCTTGGTTTCTTTTATCAATATGCCATGTGGAAATGGAATAATCACTAAGAAAACCTAACAATAAAAAATGAAGTAAAGGTTCAAGAAAGTAAATTCCAATGTACTATTATGTAATGGTGATGAAGGAACTTATATGAGCATGACTTGCATAGAAATCACTGCAATTGAATTTGCATCTATCTAAAGAGAAAATAAGCAATGTGAGGATTTGAGCAATATAAGTCCAAAGGGTTATGCTATAATGATAATGGAATCACCATAAGATCACAACCGAGGAACAAATTCTTGTGACTGTAATTATGTGATCTATAACTCTATTTTTCATGTGGTTCATTTTTTCTATAACAAATACATGATGCATTAATGTGTGACCCAAGTTTTAATGTGGCTATGTTGTGATAGAAATGGGAGCACTTATATGAGCACAATTCATGTAAAAATCATTGACATCACAATTAGGTATCCAATTACTCCAACAGACATTCGATGCACCTATGGTATAAATTATGGGGTGCATTCAGGTTGACTCAAGTTTAATATGTTATGATGTGATGATAGCATGATTCAAGAGTGATTACATCTTGTTGTAATAAAGAGCCTATAACTCTGGTTGATATGCAAAGTGGTTGTGGTATATCGATTATGTGGTGCATTCAAGTACAAACCATTTTTAATGGGATATTCTAGAGAGTGATCAAGATTTTATAAACCTTATGAATGTTACTTAAAAGTGTACAACTTAAACTACATAACAAGTTTGTTACATAATTGAATGCAATATTGGGTTACCAAAAACTATAATAGTGTGATCTACTGATAACCATTATGGGAATTATTAAAGAAAGACCCATGTTATATAGGATGCATTTCCCTTATCTGGTTTACATACCTTAATGATCAAACATAAGCATCCCACACAATCTAGGATACAATACAAGATCATACTACACCCTGTCAAAGCATTGGTAAGAGCATGACTAGGGTACAAATCCTAGGCCTTTGTAGAAACATAAACCATAACTCTAGCGGATTAGTGAGGTTGCAATACCATAAATATTGAGACATCATCCATTTGTCAGAATAATTTTAACTAGACAATGAAAAAATACCCAATATCAGTTTTTTTAAATACCCATATAAAGAAAACACCCAACATCCTTTTTTAAATACCAAGATAGTCAATAACAAAGGGTTCACCAAACATCAATTTTTTTAATGCTTGATAAAAACGATGACAAAATTTAAATTTAAAAAACTGTATAATAACAGAAAAGGTTTAGACCTCATTTGTTTCTCAGAAAAAACATTATCTCAATAGTGAAAAATATCCAGTACCATTTTTTTTAAATTCCCATTTCAAGTGAAAACCCATCAAAATACCCAAATGACCAATAACAAAAATATCAAGCATCAATTTTTAAACATACCCAGATATCTAGTAACAAAATAACCAACATCATAAAAACTAATAGCTAGTAACAAAACAACCCTAATAGGCATAACACATACATCCAACTTTAAAAAATAATAATAATGGTTTGCTTACCTTTGAGATGATCCACAACAAAAAGTTCAAAATCCTCAAGACATACTTCCAGGTGCGGAGCTGTCTGATAGAAGGATAGATTTGACCACATTCTAGACCCATACTTTGAAGCACTACTAGTAGGAGATTCGTCCACTGGGAAAGCCCTTCAATTACTGAGCTGAATATCTCCATCTTCAAAATACTTCAACCTCTGTTTATTTTCCCAAACTATTTCTTCTAACTAAGCGGTAGTTAAAAAATGCAGGAAAATGGTGGTCTTTATATCATTTGATTTTTGTTATGCATTTATAATATATATATATATATATATATATATATGTATGTATGTATGCATAAGTGTTGGCTAAAGCCTAAATTGATGGCTTGGAATATTTTCTCTCAAAAAAAATGTTTGATGCAAAAAAATTGTGATTTATTTAGTCATTTATAGCTATGATGCAAAAAACGAGAAGAATTTAATCACTTTTAGTTTTCGTGACTAAAAATTTTAGTCACGTAGTCATTTATTTTCCAAATTCTACTGGTGATTATTCAATGGAATAAATAATCTTTTGGTAATATTTTCAAGGAAAAATCTATGTGTAAAGCCAAGTTGGATGTCTTGCAATAGAGAATTTAGGTTATTGTGAATGATCATGCTACTCTCCAAGAGGAAAGTATTCTTTTATCCAAACTGCATAATATTATGGCTAAGGAGGAGAAATTCTGGAATCAAATATCTAGGGCTATTTGGCTTCAGAGTGGGGATAAAAATACCTATTTTTTCCATCTCACTAATTTGAAGCATAGGTTTTCTAATAGAATTTCAAAAATTGTTGTTAATCATTAGTATTTGGAGGGGGATGATGAGATTAGAAATGTTGCTTCCTCTTTATTCTCATACTTTCTTTATGAGGATCATCCCCCTGACCCTATTTTTCAGCGGAGATTTTTGAATGTCATTCCTAATCTGGTAGCTGAGGAGTTGAACAAGGGTTTGTCATTTATTTAATCTAATGAGGAAGTGAAGAATGCTATGTTCTCCTTTCAAGGTAATAAGTCCCCTGGGCCAGAAAGTTTTCCTATGCTTTTTTTTCAAACTTATTAGGATATTGTTACTAAGGATGTTATCAATGCTAATAAAGAGTTTTTCGGTAGTAGGTAGATCTTGAAGGAGTTGAATTCAACCTTTATTATGCTTATTCCTAAGAAGCCTGAGACTTTACTTTTGTGATTTTAGGATGATCATTTTGTGCAATTTCATTTATAAAATATTTTCTAAAGTTTTGGCTTCAAGGTTGCAGTTGGTCCTTCCTCATATTATTTCTCCTCAACAAAATGGTTTTGTGATGGGAAGGAATATTTTAGAATTTATGATTATGGTGCATGAGAATATCCACTCCCTTATCGTTAACAAGAAACCTGGTCTTATTTTGAAGTTGGATCTTTTGAAGCCCTACGATCTTGTTAATTGTCATTTCTTAATGAAAATATTGAAGGTGTTTGGCTTCTCTGATCGATTTTTGCAGCTAATTGGCCAATTAATGTGTTATCCTTCTTTTTTTGGTGTTGCTGAATGGTTCTCCTTCTACATTTTTCAAAATCTCTTGTGGGATAAGGCAGGGTGATCTTATCTCTCCTTTCCTTTTTATTATCATGGTGGAGTTGCTAGGTAGATTTATTCTTCAAGAAGTTTCTAATGGTTATTTCAGAGGGCTTTCTACTTCTTTGTTGCAACAGTTTTGTTTGCATCAACAATTTTTTGATGATACCATTATTCTTTCCAAAGCATCGGTTGTTGTGGCCAAGTTGATTCATCTCATCTTACAATAGTATGAAGTTGCTTTTGGTCAGAAGGCGAGTTTTCCTAAGAGTATTGTCTTCTTTCTCAATACTCTAGAGCATCGCCAACAAAGGATTACTAGGATTTTGGAGTGTGGTATTGGGGAGCTCCCTTCTACCTATTTGGGGCTCCATTTGTGCTCTAATGTGGTGCCAAACTCCTTTTGGAAAGGGATTATTGGATTGGGTCTTCAGAATTTGAAGGAGTTTAATCTTGCCCACTTTGCCAAATAGTTATGGAATTTTCTTTTGGATGGTAAGGAATGAACCTCTATTTATTCTTCAAAGTACCTAAGGGGAATTGATAAGTTTAGAACATTTTTTTGGGTGGCTTTGTTCCTCCCTTAGGTTCACCCTTATGGAACTTCATGATAAAAGGTCGCTCTATCATGGTTGATGGTTTGCGATGGGTTTTAGGGAATGGAAGGATTATCCTCTTCTAGGATGACTAGTGGATTGGTCATGACCCCTTTAAGGATGAACTATGGGCGATCCCTTTCAAAGACTTATGTATTGGGTCTTTGGGTTCTTTACTATCAGACTATACTGTTGATGGTAAGTGGAAAATACTTGATTTGATTAACAAGGATCTTGAACCTATTTATCGGTTCCTATCATTGATTCATATTTTGGATTCATCCCCTACTAATAGAGTGGTGTGGTGGTTTTCCCCGAATGGCTAGTTTTTGGTGTCTTCTTCTTTTTCTAATCAGACTTGTATCTTTGGTTCTCCTCTTTATGGGGTCACTTGTGGAATCCAAAGCTCTTGCCTAAAGTTATCATTTTTTTTAGCTTTTTTTTCAAGAAAAAATATTCACTCTTAATAATCTTTCAAAAAAGGTTTACGCTCTTCCCAATATATGCTTTTTGTGTAAGGAGGATTTGAGGAAGTTATTCATCTTCTAGTTGGTTGCAATTTCTCTTCAGAAGTTTGCGCCCATTCCCTTCAACTATGGAATTTATCCTAGTTTTTCCCTACATCTATCTCGGATCTTTGGTCTCAGTGGGTAGCTCCTACTCTAAATCTGGCTCTTTCTTTGTTATGGTCTCTTATTTTGCTACATATGGAATGGGAAGTTTGGAAGGAGAAAAATAATTGTATCTTCTATCAACTGGAGCTTCCTCCCTTAAGATTTTCTTTCAAAATTTGTGAGGCAATAAGAGAAAATTTTATTTTTGAAGTTTTCTTGCTTCATATCCTTGGTCTGAAGGTTGTGGTCTATAATTATGATTTGATGAAATCTTGGTAAAATATGGAATCTTTCATGTGATATCTATATTCTGTTGAAGAAACCTTAATCTTCTAGGGAGGGGTTTGTATACACCTAAAATTGGTCTGGAGAATCCGATTAATTAAATATGAATTATTTGATTAATTATCCTAATTTCCTCTACTGTTTGAATAAATAGAAATATTTATTTATATAGTTCACATTCACATTCACATTTAAATTCTTCTAATTCTTCTATTATCTCATCTTATTTAAATAAACAAAATTAAATACTTTGTTTAATTTAATTATCATTTCCCTATTTTATTCTATCACATCAATCTTAAATTAATTAAATAAAGGTCATACACTTTATTGATTAATTCCCATATTCTTATGTTTAATTTAATAAACAACTTCTATAGTTTATTTTATTAGATTATTTATCTCTCTTTTGCTAATTTAAATAAATCAAAAATATTTGAATAAAGGCATAAGGGATATTCCTCTATATTTCCTCAAAATCAAATTAGATATCCTATGTCTAATTTATGTCAAAATAATGTCAAAATTAAGTGATTGAGACTTCACGGGAAGAATTGGAGACAAATTGCAAATTTATCTCTCAATCCTCCTTCATCAATCTTTCCTCTTTTCTTGCCTGGTGTTTTCATGGGTAGAGACAATCTCCAAAATCTTCTCAGTCTCCTCCATCTCTCACCATTCAATCCTCCATATTGAATCCAAGCCTCTCTTTGTCATCCTTGTGCATTTCGACAACCAAGAAATCTATAAATAAAGCTTCATTCAACCAAGAAAAGGACCTAGGATCCAGATTATCAAGCTTATGCACTCTTACTCTACAATAATTCATGCATCAAGCATCAAGCATCCAAGCATCCAGCATCCAACATTCAAAATTCTAGAATCACAATCATGGCTGCCTCTTGTAGCTTCATTTATCAATTTTCATGTCAATTCATGTCATATTAGTTTCTTTTATCATTTAGTATTTATCATATTAGCTTCATATCATTGCATCAACATCATTTTGTTCTTTAGATTTTCAATGTAACAGTTATAGTGTTATTTAAATATAAGAGTACAATAGCTTAATAAATATTTGAAGATAGGACACAATAAGATGCTTTCAGTAGATTAATTGCTTGATCTTTGATACAATGTTTCATTAAGAAGTGTTTTATTCCTTTATACCTTATTCACACTTACAAGGTTCGGTGGAAAGATCCCTCTTAGGGATGGTTCAAAGTTAACTTTGATGGTGCTACTAAGGGGTATTTGAGACCTATTAGTTGTGGGGGAGTGTTATGTGATGAGAATGGTAGGTTTTTCTCTATGGTGGAAGTCCCTTTGGGAACCCAGAAAAACCACTTTACAAAGGCATCAATAGCCTATCATGGCCTCCTTCTTGCTAAAGAGGTTGGGGTGAAAAATTTGTGGTTGGAAGGGGAATCCCTTAATATTTTTAATTGTATTTTGAAGGTGAAGTCCCCTATTGTGGTTTTTTTTGCATATCATTGAGAATTCCCTCTCTATTCTTGGTTCCTTTGATGATTTTAAAATATCACATGTCTTTCATGAGGAAAATATTCTTGTTGATGGTTTTTCTAATGTGGGTGTTATGTCTCATAAATGTTGGCATTCCTATGATGCCATCCCCATTAATCTCTAAAGTATCATTAATCATGATCAATTTTCTTGTCATGGTGGTAGAAAACTTGGGAGATAAGTGTATTTTTTTGGCTTTATCTACTCTTTATTTGGTTTAGGAGCATAGATTTTAGAGCCCGTTCGAGTAATAATTTCATATGAAAATGAGCTCATGAATTTGGTTATTATTGTTGGGTGTACCTACGCTATCAAGGTAACATAGATTATGGGTGCAATTTGGCCTTATTTCTAGATTGTTCTCTTAGTTTTCTTTACCCATTAGAACAAGGTGAAGGTTGTGGTGATGTTGTCTCTAGTTGAAATGGGTGGAAATAATTACTGACTAGAGCCACTCTCTTGTGAAGAGTTTAGTGGAAATGCAGTTGTGTGGGAGCATCTAGAGAAAGGGGTAATTTTCCCTTATTTGCTTATATTGCATGGGTCTGATTTTAAGGTTATTGTGGTGTTTTTGAAGGGGTGGAATAATCAAATGTTGTGCTACCAAGGGGTGGAGGTGAATTTCACTGGGGAATTCATTGCTAAAATCATGGGGTTACCCATGAAGGGTAAGAATTTTTACAGAGATCGAGGAGCTTCTAAGGGCACTCTGGATTATTTCTTCAAAGGTAAGGAATAAGATAAGCTTAGGAATGTGGGAAGAGGTGGGTATGACCAAACTTCCACTAAGCCGATGTGGAGAGATGTGGAACTAGCAATCATGAAGTATTTCATGCTTGATGGAAGGTATTCCATATTTATTTATGGATACCATTTTATGTTAAATCATTTTAGACATAATAGTTTGTTGTTGTTTCCCTATTATTTGCTCCTTTCTATGTAACTGGCATAGAATATCAAGAAAAAATCCTAGTAAAGTTATCCTCCATGAGGGTCTCATGAAACTTATCATTCACTATATCAAAGTGAAGTTTATACCTTTGAATGAATAGTTAACCAAATGTGTAGATCATTTTGGTACCTAGATTTGTAGACATGGAAAATGTACAAGTTCGGTTCGGCACACTTGATCCTGATTACTAATGACATTTCCTGCTAAATCATACTCCCAACATTTCATCATGTTTTGTCTCTTAATTTAATAAATCATTATTTATTTAATTAAGTCTTTCTCCTCCAATGATTAAATTAATCAATTTAATTTAATTAACCTTACATTCCTATTTAAGTAAATAAATCATTTTATTTAATTAAAATCTCTAAAAGTCCTCTTATTGAATTGAATAAATTAAACCTTATTTCATTTAATCTAACATTATCTCACTTAGTTAAATAAATCAAAATCATTTATTTAAGTAAGCATTTCATCTCAATTCTGATTTAAATCAATTTATCAATTTAAGTCAAAATTGTCAAATCATCTAATCCCTCATTAAATTAATCAAATCCTTGATTAAGTTAATCCCTATCACTAAAATCCTCTAGAGAATGCAAGTTGCACATGAAAATAGATTTAATTCATTTATTAAATCTCTATTTTCCCTCACATGGCATCAAAAGGGAATATTCCCTCAAATTTGAATTCAAAAAGTCCAAGTGGACTTGTACATCCAACAAGGCATTCACTCCTCTTACATGTCCTTGTGCATTGAGCCAAGTGGCATTTATTTCATTCCTTTTTCCCTCTCACATGTCATTTTTTCAAATTCAAATTCCACCTAATTGTATTTATTGCCACTTTGGCCAAAATATGCACAAGCATCAACCATTCACATGGTGGCAAGTGGCATTCAACCATTGGGTGAAATTTAGTCCCACATTGCCCAAATCTTGCCATCTCTTCCAAATTCAAATCTATAAATTGGAGGCTTCTCTCCTCATTATTCATCCACAATTTCATGCAAAGTTACTCTCTTGACATTGAGAGCTAATTTTGTGCACTTTCACTTCATCATTCACATATTTCATCATTTTCATAGCTAGGTTAATGCTCAAATCTCATTGTGGAGATTTGACCAATCTACTACTTCAACATTTGCAACTTAGGAGTTGGGAAAGGGCCAATTTCAACATTCAATTGGCACCAATTCCCCCATGGGATCATAAGTTTATTGGCTTAATTATGATTTACATGCATTTTTACATTTTGTTCTTCATTTTCCTAGTTTAAGCTCTTGTAAATGGATTTCATGGGGAATCCTTCATTCTTGCTTGCATATTGATCTAACATTGTGATTTGTTTGTTGTTTTGTGCAATTGCAGGTTTAGGGGTTCACAAGATTACCCAAGGAAGCCTTGGTTAGATGAATTCTATCGTGGAATGTGAAAAATAATCATCCTCTATTTGTAGCCATCAATCCCTTGACATTCACATTCCAAAATGTATGAAAACTATCAAGAATTTTGTTTAAACCCATGCGGCCATCATGGAGAAACTCTGCATAGACTTGTAAATATCTACTACATTGATCATGCCTCTATATTGGTAGTAAAAATGGTGTCGGGAAGCTTGAGTAATATTTTGCAGATGATATTTAGACATGGCTTGAGTGTATCAATATTAACAATAGAAACCACATCATAATTAGGGCTCACCCCATTTTTATTTATTTTGCTACTTAAATCTTTGCCCTTTTGATTAAAATATACTTTCTAAGCACTTGGGAAATTAAATATAATGGTTGTGAGGGCTTATTGGACACTAATGAAATTTTGGGAATTGTAGGAGGGTACATAAGGTTTACAATGGTATTGACACACTATTATTCATTAGTGTCTTTTTTTATAATTAAATACTCATAAAAATTTCCCTTTACCTACTATGTGGGAGCTTTTCACTTTTTGTGAACCATGTTTCATTATTCACATAATAGAATTTTTTTGAACTATGCCACATTTATGCATGGTTCATGAACTCATGAACCATGTAGAATTCAAAACTTATCCACTTTATTCTTCATCCCTAATTTTTTCATTTTTGTGAATGATTTGGACCTTATTAGAACCATGTTATCATGTTCAAGGAATTTTAAACTCATTGAAACCCATTTACACATTATATTTAGTTCAGAAATATTTTATCCATGGGACCATATCAAAGGTTCAAGAGGTTCTTGAACCTTCAAAATGTCTAACTCCAATACTTAATTTTTTTTTGCTTTCTTTCACATCAGATATTTGGGCATCATTTTTTTTTTCTAGGGCTTGGGGTTTGAGAGTATTGAGGAAATCATCCCTTTGGAAAGAAGATGGAGGGAAGTCCAATGAGATGATAACTATAAAGGAAATTTATATTTTTCAGTAGGAAGCATAAAGGGAGACAAAAGCTTGAAAGTCTAAAAAACAGAAAAACTTTAAAGGGTGGGGGATTGAGATATTGAATTTGATAGGTAAATGTGATGCAAGAGAATCGCAATGCATGGGAAATCCTACACACCAAAAAACATGTTTATTTTATTTGTTTTGTTTTGTTTTGGTTTTGTTTATAGAAACATATTATTGAAATCCTCAACTCCTTTGGCACAATATGGTTTGATGCTAAGTGGGAGAAAAATAAAATGGTTAATTGATTTTTTATTAGATACTATGTTAATTTTGTATGTATATTATTGATTTTCCAAAAACGTAAAGTCCCACGCCCAAGCTTCTGAGTGGGAATTTAATGCAATTTGTAACTCCATTTCTTGAATTTTTAAAATTCCTTGTGGATGAAATGGAAAGGTAGGCATTGAGGAAGTGGCGAGAGTGGATTGAGAAGCCAAAAGACAATTTTTGAAATGAAATTGAAGGCTCTTACCAAGAAAAAGAAAACCCATAGCAAGGAGGTGAAAAGTGGGATTTGAAGTTTGACTACATGAGGAAGGAAAAACCCACACCCAAATTGTCAATGAAGATTTTTGCAGGAAAAATAATGAATAAGAGGTGAAAGAAGATTGTATGGAAAGGGAAAACAATACTTTGTTGTCTGAAAGATGAATTTCATGGAATTCAATTTGTGTTGTAGGTGATTTTTGTTGTTGTGAAGAGTTATGATCAGATTTTTGTATGCTTGCAGATGATTTTTCAGGATATGTGAAGTGCATGCCCTCCTGTAGATAGTTGTTACAAGAGTGACATTATTTTATAAATTTGAAATCTTGTATCTTCATGTATGTTGAAGGAAATTTGATTTTTAATAAAATTCCAGATTTTATTATTGCTATGTGCTTGTTATTTTATTATGTAACAATAATCAAAAGTTAATTGGCTACAACAATTGACAATCCTGTGGATTCTTAATTGTTGAGTTGAACCATTTGGTATCATAGCAAGTTGATGAAGAAGAAAATAAGTCATGGCCTATAGAGGATATGGGAGAGGGAGAGCACCACGAGGAGAAGACAATATGACTATTATGAAATTTTTGAGAGGAATATAAACATGCTCAGATACCATAGAAACCTCGCAATAGAGATGAATTCATATAGAGGACGTTAGTGAAGAAGAGGAAGAAGTTGCAGAAGTAGAAAGAGGAGATGAACAAGAAGATATATTCCTACAAGTTCTATCTAAGTTGGATAGTAAGCCAAGGATGGACCTGTCAACCTATAGTGGAAGCTTAAATCCAAAAGAACTCATTGATTAGATTGAAAATCTAGAAAAGTATTTTGACTTGGAATCCATCGAAGACATCAAGAAGGTGAAGTATGTTTGCATGATGTTGAAAAGGCATGCATCCCTATGGTGGGATCAAGTGTAGATTGAAAGAAATAGGAAAGGAAAAGAAAATATTAAATCATGGGGGAAGATGGTTACAAATTTGTAGGCTAAATTATTGCATGTAGACTATCACATCAGTTTGTTTATCAGATTGAATGTCATGGAGTACATAGAAGGATTCTAAAAATTGTGAATCATGCTAGACATGTTGAAGATAGTGAAGAATAGGTTGTAAGGTATGTGAATGGGTTATAAATTGCTATCCAAGATGAACTTAGTATGGTGATGATAAGAATAGTAGAGAAATCTTGCCAATATTCTCTCACTATAGAGGAAAAGTTGGAAAGAAGGCAACAAAGTAATCCCAAAGGTAGAGGAGACAATTTAAGAGGTAGAGAACAAACAAATATTAGAAGAGGAAAACTAATAAAGTAAGGAGAGGAAATTTGGTCTCAAAAAAATTATGGGTAAAATGTGAGGGGAAGAGGAGATTAATTTAAAGGAAGAGGGGAAACTTCAAGAGGAAGGGAAGATTATTTTCAAGAGTTTGTTTCAATTGTGGAGAGGCTGGCCACATGGAATTTGAATGCCCTCAAGTGCAACAAGAGGATGGGAAGAGTAGGACACGGAGAAAATTCACCGTAGAGGTTGAAGAAGAAAATGAATTAGCATATCCAAAGGATGGAAAAGATCTTATGTTAGGAGAGTGCTCTTAAAACCAGAAAATGAGCAACAAGAACCCATATAGAGGAGGGGTTTATTTAAAACCATTTTCAAAGCAAGGGGAAATTTTTGTATCGTGATTTTAGAAAATGGTAGTATGGATAATTTGGTATCTCAAGAAATGGTAGATAAACTAAGTTTAGAGAAAAAAATAACATCCGAACCCCTACAAGGTCATGTGGTTGCAAAAGGGCCATCGGCTTTTGGTGAATTAACAATGTTTGGTAAGTTTCCAAATTGGAAATTATAGAGATGAGATTGTGTGTGGTGTAATTCCTATGGATGATTGCCATATTCTTTTGGGTATACCATGGTAGTATGACTAAAAATACATACATGACGGTGAAGCAAAAACTTACACAATAAACAAATATGAAAAGAAGTATGTTATGACACCAATGAAAGAAAAACATAAGGAAGTGGGAAATGATACTAAAGTATGTGTAATTTTGAGAAAATAATTTCTAAAAGAGATACAAATGGAAGAGATGTTTTATGCCTTGGTTTCTCATGCAAGAAATGCCCATGGAGATCAAAGGTATGGTGAAGGATGAAGCACATAAACGACTCCTTGGTAAGTTTTCAATTGTCTTAGATGAAATTTTGGATCATTTAAAACATCTTAGAGATATTTTGCAAAGGTTAGAGGAAGATAATTTGTTGGATAACCTTAAGAAAATTAATTGTATGAAAGAGAAGCTACAAAAAAACACCAAGAGGCACAAAGAGCATTTCAATTTAAGAAGGAGAAGAAAATAATTTAAGGAGGAAGACCTACTTTTAGCTCATCAACAAAAGGAGAAATTTTTGAAAGGAAAAAGTGGGAAAAGTGGGAGTGTTTAAGGTTTCCATGAAACAACACAAAGGGTGCAAAAAATACTAGAAAATAAGAATAAGGAAATTGATAAAGTGATGAATTCAAGAACAATAAAGAAGACTCCAAGCAAAGAAAACAAGGAGTATTTGATTAGATCTAGAAAGGAAGGAAGGTAGAAGGGCGATGTAGCATCCCTCTGATTTACGTATGTTTTCAGATAGTGCTTTTGTTTTGATAGACTATGATACTATGTTGTTGTTATTTGATCACTGACATTATATCGATGATGGTTTTTATAATTAGATGTGAAGGTACACTATTTGGATGATTATTGTTTAGGACATGCTTTTTGGTTAGCATAGTTGATTATGTGAGTTGATATTGATATATGTTCATCTATGTTTATTTGATGTTTTAGTTTCGTTAGTTTTGATGTGACACTATATTGGTGAAGGGAATGAGATTGCATCACTTGCTTGCGAGCGCCTTGCGATTCTACGATTTCCTCTTCACTGTTTGATTTTTCATGATCTATATACATGTATGACATATGTTTTGAGTGTAATATTGTAGGTACATGACATTGACTCCACCTAGATTCATAGGTTTGAGCATGTCCATTGACCAACAAAATAGTTGATGGGAGATAGTAACAGGGTTTCCTTGTCAAACCACAACCCTAGTCATAGTGTGTCGTCAATCCATGTTTTGGTCATGCCATGTTGTCATGTTGTCCCAATTTGCCTTGTTTAATTATTTTTCAAGGTATGTTCTATGGGAAATTAATGTTTATTATGTTTTACTTGATTATTTAAATAATCTTGATTAATGATGTTAGAAGCTTTATATTTGATTTAATTAATTAGATTAAATTTATTTTGTAAAGTAATTTAATCTTTGAGATTAAATTTATTTTATAAAGTGATTAAATTAGTTAGATTAAATTTGATATTAAATTGTTAGATTATAAAGCTTTGTTTAATTAATTATTTAAATTAATTAAATGAAGTTGTGAATTTAATTGAATGGTTAATTGAAATTAATATTGATTTTAAATTGTAAATAAACAAATATCTCATAAATTTCTTCGAGGAAATATATTTGATTTGGTTGGAAGATATTTTAATTGTGACATGTGTTAGAAAATTAATATTTGGTGATGGGCATTAATTCTTGGAGAGAATAATTGCATTAACTGAAAGAGGAAAGAGACTACTTCATAGGAATGAAAAGATATTTTTTGGGAGGTTGCTGAAATTTGGGGTTGTTGAAAATTGGGGAAGAAGCTCTCGGGAAAATTGGTTCTGGTTTTGTTTTTAACTTTCTAGAAAAAAGTATTTCTGGAAGAAGCTATGACAATTTTTGGAATCTTAAGGCGAGGCTCCACTTCAAACTTCATTCTTCAAGCATCTGAAACATGTTCGTTAATGTTTTATTTTAATTCAAATTGAAAGAGGCTATTAGAATTGGCTATTGTTTTGGAAAAGATTGCATGTACAATGAGAAAACTTAATTTTTCTAAAAAGCTTTGATGTGTTTTGAAATTGGAAAATTGTCATAAAAGATTTAGAGCCTCTGTAGAAATTGATTTTAAACAATAAAATTCCCAAAAATATTTTATAGAGAAATTTGAAAACCTTTGTAGGAATTGATTTTAAACAAAAGAAATCCCAGAAGGAAAACAATAGAAGATTTGGAAAATCTCTGTAGGAATGGACTTAAAATCTTCCTATCAAAATTTGTGGAAAATCTTGTATGTATTGGAAATATCTTTCTGTAGAAGATTATTGTTGTTCTTTCAATTAGTTTTATTTGGTTGGGAAATTGAAAACCTCTGGTAAAATTGTGAAAATTCCTCCTGTAGAAAATTTTATGAAAGAATTGCCCAACTAGAGCTCCCCAATTGGGAGTCGGTTATGCCTGATGCAACCATTAACAATGGTCGATCATACCTTTGTCTGCCTTTAAATTCAACTAAAGACATTTTTTATTAATATATATAATGCAATATATATATATATATACATAAAAATATGTATATAAATATATAATTACATATATATATGTGTGTGTGTGTGTGTATTTATATATATATTTTATGTGTTTTGGAAAATTGTAATTAGTTTTAAATATTTAATTATATATAATTGTATATATAAACATATATAATTATATATATTTAATGTATATACATATTTAAATGTATTTTATGATAGGTGCATGTAATTGCACGAATTAGATGATTTAAATGAAATGATTTTAAAAGAAGGAAATTGATTTTTATATTGATGTGATTGGAAGATTGAATTAAACAATTAGATTTAATTTCTATATTTCCTGTAATGAAATTGTATTAAGTTATATTTTTTTGGGCAATGTATTATTATTTTCTTGAAATGAAAATTGGATTAAGGAAATTCGAATGATAGTTTTTATTATTTGCCTGGATTGCTTATTTAATTATGATTTCTTTTGTTCACGTAAGTGAGGAAATCTATTAGTTATTTATGTAAGTCTTCTAGATGTTGTAATTTTATGTGAGGGTTGTTGTGATTTATGGTTCATCCCTTTGTTTTCCTTGGGTAGTGCACTTGGTTGTTATTCAGTTTAAACACCCAATTACTATGAACGAGATGTGTTGCCTATTGTATTATGGTTGGGATTTAATATTCGTTTTGTGCACTTTGTATACCCTTGGTTTTGGATTAGATCCTTGTGTTGTGAGTAGGGGAGTGGCTCTCAATGGGGGTTGGTGCATAAATTGGTGTTAGAGTAACTCATATGAGAGTTATTTAATTTAGTGTAAATTAAATAAATGTATTAGGGTAAAGTGTAGCTTAAAACATATAACTTGTTAATTATGCCTCGCTCATGGGCTCAAGGGATTTTTTAGACTTGGGATGGGATGAGAAGGCCTGGAATGGAAAGATCATTATCTTGTCCCTTTGAAAGATATTTGATTCCACATCGATTTGCATGTGGGGTCGAGGCCTAGGAAGATCTTCCAGGGTAACCCATGCTACTTTGTGATGACACTCTTCGTATGAAAACAGTTTGTATTGTTTTGTGGATATACTTGATTCTTTTACTCTAGAAGAAATGTAACCTTCTTGTATTGTATTGTACTTGTATAGTTTAGTGTTGTGATTTCCTATTTCTAGAGGTTGTTGGTTATGTCTAGGAAGCCCTAGCACTAGGGGGTAGGCCTTCGAGTACTACTTGGTTGGGTGGAATGTGCCCCTTACACCGTTGGGTTTCCACTTCATTTTTGTGATGGCAGGATCTTCCATATTGGAGAGCTCACATGTTCCAGTTGTTTGTACCATCTCTTATGTTCTATTTGATCTGTTGGATTTTATTGTTTATGTACTACTCCTCATTTGTTTTTGAGGAGGATACTTGTATCATTTTAATTATAATATTGTTGTATGATCTACCACCTTTTGGAAATGAGCTTTGTAACTTCTCTATTGAATGAATGCAATCTATGAATGTTTTATTATGTACCTTGTATCTTGTGAAATGAGTTTAATGTCATTGGATGTATTTTCTTTATTTCATGAGTTTTATTTATATGTTATGGTTTAGTTTATTTCGTATATTATGGGATTTGAATGTAAGAGTTGTCACATACCTTAGAGGATGTATGCACTAAGTGTAGTTCACTTTACTTGTTATTAATTATACTTTTAAAAAAAAATTGTTATGCTTCTGTTGTGTTTGCGTCGTCCTCTAGGGTTATGTGGTGGGGCATTATAGGCGATATGGGTTTGAAAACCCAAATCAACAATAAATAATGTCTTCACTCATGAAACATTATTTATTATCCAGGCCATTTGTTTCAGGAGCATTCGAGTGCATGAATAATATTGCGCACCCAAAAACATGTTGATTTTATACAATTTGTGTTTTATTTTGGTTTTTCTTATAATCACATTTTATTTAAATACTCAACTCCTCCAACATAGTATGGTTTAATTTTGGGTGGGAGAAAAATAAAATGGTTAATTGATTTTTCTTGGTAATTGTTTTAATTTTGTATGTATATTGTTGATTTTCCAAAAAGGAAGAGTTCCACACCCAGGCTTGTGAGTGGGCATTTAATGAAATTTGTAACTCCATTTCTTGAATTTTGAAAATGCCTTGTCGATAAAATGGAAAGGAAAGTGTTGAGGAAGTGGGGAGAGTGGATTCAGAAGCAAGAAAAAAAAATTGAAATGCAATTGAAGGCTCTTAACAGGAAAAGGAAAATCCATGCCCAGGAGGTGAAAAGTGGGATTTTAAGTTTGACTACATGAGGAAGGAAAAAGCCACACCCAAATTATCAAGGAATATTTTTGCAAGAAAATAATGAAAAAGAGGTGAAAGAAGATTGTATGGAAAGGTAAAACAATACTTTGTTGTTTGGAAGATGAATTTCATGGAATTCAATGTGTGTTGTAGGTGCTTTTTTCTATTGCGAAGAGTTATTAGCAGATTTTTGTATGCCTATAAATGATTTTTCAAAATATGTGAAGTTGCACATGCCCTCCTATAGATAGTTGTTGCAAGAGTGACATTGTTTTCCAAATTTGAAATCTTGTATCTTCATGTATGTTGTAGGCAATATAATTTTTAATAAAATTTCACATTTTATTATTATTATTATTATGTGATTGTTATTATGTTATCCAACAAGAATCAAAAGTTAATTGTCTGCAACAATCGAAAATCCTAGGGTGTACATTCTCAATTGTTGAGTTGCACCAAAATTACACTTTGTGAAGGCAAAGTCTAGTGATCCAAATCTAAGGTGATGGATTGAGAGTTCAAGGATAAGGGGAAAGGCATGAAATCAAGATAAAATATGAAATCCTACAACTTTGAAAAACACTAGAATACTTAGGAACGCAAGTACAAATCCCTCATTCTTAGACTTTAATGGATTTTGATCATTTTCCACTTGATGAGATAATAGAGTACTACATCCAAGGAAAAATCATAAATTAAAACCCCCACAAAGATTTATTAGATTGGTTATAAGTAATGGGTCAAAAAGGGTTAGACAAACAAAAGGGAAGGGAATCAAGAAAAAAATGACATGGTAGAATTGTATCCCAAGAATTCCTAAGTTTTCCATTCAAAGTAAAAAAATAGAATTCCAATATCCAAAAATTTTAGAATCCTTTTTTTTTACATCCAAAATATAGGCTTCAATATCTATAGACTTCAAAATACAAATCCATGAACTTATAGCTAGATTTCAATAGCCCATAATCTATAAACAATAAAAAATAAAAAAATCATTTGGACCCCAAATTATATCAATCCCAAATCCAAGAAAAAATCCAACAAGTTAGAACACAAAAATTATTTGGGTCCCAAAATATAGAAATTTGAGAATGCAATCCAAAATCCAAATTACCAACACCTAAGAATAGTGAAATACAAAATTCTTTAAGTGAACTAAGTCCTAAAATTCAACAATCTAAAATACTCCATCAAACCCAAAAAGGTTTAGTTTCAAAATGTAGCATGGTGTGTGAGATTTTTTGTCCTAATTCCCCTTGGTCCCATAAAATTTACACATGTGTCCATGATCCCATCCTCCCATCCACCCCTTTTTCACAACCTAATCGATCACCCCAAATTTCCACATTTCCATATTTTTTTTCTATAAGAGAGGGGGACTGACCACGTCAAGGCTCCAGGTCACGAAGAGCCAAGAGAAGAGGGATTCCCTAACTTACCTCACTCTAAAGGGATGAGAATCAAGAGTGAAGAGTAATTTTGTCACTCTACAGACTCAAATCTCAGGTTTAGGCTAGGTGAGCTAGTTTTCGGAGTTAATACTGCACCTCAAACAACTCTCTATTTGAGGACAACAGTGCAATTCTGGGAAGACAATGTGGCACACTAGAATATCTTTGGAGTGTTGGTGTCTATACAACCAAAAAATTGCAAGTACAGTAGAAACTACCAAAAAACTTACTGATAGCCTAGCTAGTTGATCTAGATAGAAAAAATAGAATAAGAAAGTACAAAAGTAAAGATGAAGATGATAAAGCAAGTAAATAAAAGGTAGGGTGATGAATGCAATCTCATAGAAGCACCAATTCACTAGCTAGATCCACATGTATGTTCACCTACACACAAGAAAGAAGGGGAAAATTGTTGGGGTTGTATAGGGGCTTGCCTCAATCAGACCCCCTGTTTTGGTGTTTCCACCTCCATAGACGGCCAGAAAGAAACACAATAGAATATGTGATAAAGGAAGTATAAATTGAGGTAGAGCACAGGATCTCAAAATTAAAACTTACTCAAACAATTCTCTACCAAATCCTTGGCACCTCAAACAAAGTGATTCTCTTCACAAATTGTCACTAGGCCTTGTAGGGTAGCAAACAAGGTTTTATTGTCATAACTTGAAGGGAACAACTCAAACCATCAACCTAAAAGCTATTTTGGATACCCTTTTAGGGATTTTAAAACATACCAAATTTGCAAATGAAGGTTTTTTGGGATACAACCTTCAAAAATTGATTGCTACGCTGCAAAATAAGCCTAATTAGGCTGTTCCTACTAGGTCTCAACAAGGTTTTCTCACTCTATGCTTCCAATATTAAAACCAAGAATCTAAAAATTTAAAATAAGGTCTTCCCAATCATTTCCAACCACTACAAACCAATTCCCAAAATGTTTTCTACAAACCCTAACCCTTATGCAACTTATTTGCCTAAAAACATGAGTTTTTAGCCTAGGGCATCAACTGATCTTCACCAATATTCCTCCCCTGCTAATGAAAACACCGAGAACACAAAAATATACCCATCTAATCCCATTCCACTAATTATCAGACCTTTTCACAAGTGGAATGGGTCAAAAACTCATTTTTCATCAATCAAACCCTCAATAAACTAGGTATTTTGATTGTTTTCAGTAAAATTTCTCTAAACCCCTTCAAAATTAATGAAAAATGATAAAATAAATTTCAACAGGAATACGATCCAACGCACCATCAATCCCAATGATTTACACATCATTCTCATGTCGTACCAAGCCATACTAAACTCTGTAGCAGTAAAATTCAATGTAAAAACACAAAAAATAGAGCTTTATTGATATTCAATCTTCAAAGTAAACACCAGCCAAATTCCTCGATCTTCACAAACTATATCTAAAACTTTACAAGCCAAAACCAACCACATACAATTGGATTTTGAATCTCCAATGGTTCATCTTCCCACAAATGCAAAAAATGCAAAGTTGCCTTGACAACTTTTCCCAACTTTTGCAACATTTACAAAACTTACTCACCAACCCACCTATCAACCTAAAATTGACTCAAACACACTCAAAGACATAAAACATGGTATTTAAGACCTTATTACAAACAAAATGACTCAATCACACCAAAAGGCTAACATTTTTCAACTTTTCCATGAAGACCCCACGGTGTCTTGTCTTGGATGTTGTGGTTGTATTGCTAATATGTGGTTGTCATTAATGTCAATATTATTAGCATTGGTGATTCTGAAGGTTGTATATGCTGAGGATATTGAGAAAATTATAATAAATATATTGTAGGAAGTCTATGAAGCTGAGAAGGTTAGAGTGATGGAAAGTATTGTGCGTTCATGGTCAGAAGGTGCACATTAAAGGGTTTGTTTCTAAGATTATCTAGTATGTTGTCTGAAAGTTTCAGAGGTGTGTATCAAGAATTGAGAAAGTTATGAAGTTATGTGTTCCTACAGTTATTCAGTTACTATAGCAGGTTGTTTTGGAAGATGATATTGCAATTTTGATGAATTGAGTTGTTGTGTATGTTCCTAAGATGTTCAGTGATGTTTCTTGATCATGCTCTATCAGTGTGGTACATCCGCATTGATTGGTGTGTTCATGATCGAAGATTTTCTCTTTGTGTATTCAAGGGTTTCATGTTCTTTGCCGACAATGTGGTGGTAGCGTGTTGTGGATCCTTATGGATTAATATTTTATTATCTATCCTACTCGAGGATGTTGATTTAGGTCTTCACTATGTTGTGACCAACTTAGGTTGGTGCGCGTTGAGATTTGTTCATGTATTGAGGCCGATAGTTGTAATTTATTCTTTATTTGTGGCCGACAGAGTTTATGTAAATTCATGTAGTGGATATATAAGAATTATTTTTTCTTCATTTTTTAAGTGTGGAAAAGTGTGTGTGAGTGTGAAAGTGCGAGTGTGTATGTGAAATGTGCGAATAAATATCAGATCATCTAAATACAAAGCAGAGTGTGAAGAAGATTGAGAGAAGTGTGAATAAGTGTTCTAGTGCATAACCAAAACTATCATCAAGATTTTGTAGAAGCTAATTCTTTAGATCAACCTCATTAGATGGATTTAATCTGATTGTTTTATGTAAGGCAATGAACCTTCCCTTTGAGCAGTGAGCTCTAGGCAGTGTGCCTGAATGCATGTGCATTCCCTATTCATTTATTTCATTATACTTCTAACAGGGTATAATCTTGTGGAATAACATCCACTATGGTTTTTCCCCTAACAAAGTTTCCATGTATAAAAATCTTGGTGTTCATGTGTCTCTAATGTGTTGTTGATTTATGCTTTCACTATTAATTATCATATCTGAGATTAAAGGTTTTTAACGTTGAGTAAGTTTAAATTTTGTAACAACTGATTCACCTCCCCCCTCTCTTGTTCATGTGTCTCTGATGTGTTGTTGATTTATGCTTTCATTGTTAATTATCATATCTGAGATTAAAGGTTTTTAAGGTTGAGTAAGTTTAAATTTTGTAATAACTGATTCACCCCCCCGCCCACCCCCTCTCAGTTGTCTATCATTTTTTTTCCAATACCTTGCACCAAAAATTAAAGATTGTAATGAACGCTAGAAAACAATACTATGCTACTCAATCAAATCACAAAGGAGAGGAGTGAATCATTACCACCTCAACCCAAAATATCACTAGCCAATGGAAGGATAATGAAAGGAATGGACTTGGCAAAGTCACCATAGCTGTAGAGGTGATGAAGGAAGGTCTTGCAAGACTCCAAGCCCACACTTATATGGCTTTCCTCACACTTGCAATGCAAAGTTGATGGAGATTCAAAGCTTCTACAATGCTCACAATGTAATGTTGGGATGCTTCTTGAGAGTGAAATGTGAAGAGATTGCAATAAAATTGAAGTGATTGAATTTGTAGATGATTCAAGAGAGTCAAATGAATGAATAGAGTATGTTTTTGAAGGTTCAATGGGAAAAATCTACCATTTTCAGGGTTGGTTGGTTGAAGAGGGATGTTACAATTCGACCCTAATTGGGTATGTAATGCCTATACCAGCTTCAGATGTGGGAATTCATTAGGGTCTACAGCATGCCACACGGATGTTTGTGTTTCGCGCGTGCATCCTTGAAAAATATTCTCTCACCAACACACAGGGAAAACACCAAGTGGATGGAAGGCAAGTAGATGATGTGAAATTTTTCCTTCGGATTTGATTTTCTAAGGTGAGGGTGTGTGAAAGGGGAATTTTCCCAAGGGGTGTAGATTCACTTCTATAAAATTTCATCCAAACTTTTTTATAACTACCATACATCCTTCATCCAACCTACCTCCACAATATTCTCCTTGGTAGCACTCTAGGAGAATCCAACTTAGTAATTGTAAAAGATCATAATAACATCCATTGAACACAACATTAGTAGTATAGTCTACATATAGTATCAATTCCAAATGGTATTTTTTATCTTACCACGGAAGTAGATTCTTCAAACCAAAAATCTAATAATCCCAAATCCAAAAATAAAAATATTAAAGAGAAAAAAGAATCTAATGATGACAACCATTCCTATGGCACCTTGGTCAAGTACCATGATGAAAAACCATTTTCAATTGTCATGTATAAACCATATTTTTATGTGAATATTACACTTAGGAAAAGTCTATCCCACTCATCTCATCCATCCTTTACACCCATTAGCCAATCATCCATTTCTCACCATTTTATCTTTCTAGTCCATCGTATCCATATATCCAATCCTTGCCCTTTTAACCTTGATGATGACAAGGGAACAATATTGAAGAATGCTTTTTACAATTTTTTATATGCACAATCTTTTGTAAAAATTACTATATGAGAAACATATCTAGAGTAGGGGAATGTTACTCCTATGTGACATAGTCCTTGGAAACTATGCCTTGCATCCCATTCCCATTTTAATGTCAAATAAAAATCCTCATTTCCATCCATAATCCATTCCTTCCAAATATCCAATACCTTCATAATTGATGCTATAATTGGTTTTCTCCTAAATGATTCAAACATCAACCAATCTTGAACAAAAATACAATTTTGAAATAGATCAACAAACCTAGATTCTAGATGCTCAAACCTTCAATATTACAATCCCATACCTAGTATCCAATCTACACATTCAAATTAAATACACATAATCACTCCAAAATATAAAGCTTGTAATTATCCCAAAACACTAGTATCACACACAAAAAAATCTAAATAATTATAGCCAAGTAGTCTAGCACATATCCAGAAACATCTATCAACTTTATCCCTAGTATTGCTAAACTTTGAGCCTTGTTTAAGTTTAAATCAATCAATCATCCTTATTAGGGTATATCAATCCTAATACTTATGTTTTTCTCATTATACATTATTCCCACATCAACACTAGCATCATTATCAAATAAATAAATCATTGTCTTACAACTTTATTAGGGAAACTATTATTGGTCTTTCCTTTTCATCATGTGTGCATGCTTTCTTTCTTTCTTTTATGTGTTTATTTCATGGATCAAATTTTTTATTCAATCCTTGGGTCATCTCCTTTCTAGCATCATCATGATCTTACATATCATGGTGCATAAATTAATATTCCTTCTTAGATATTAGTCCCTCATGCATTTAGAACATGGGCATCATGATCCCTTATATTATGATACATAATGTTATGTTCTATAGAAAATAAGTTTCTCAAAATATTTGGAATCTCTTTAGTAATTCCCTTACATGTACATCCCATCAACCAAACCCAATCATCATGCATCATAACATTATTATTATCCCTCTTATCATTCACACCTATTGTAATGCCCCGCCATGGAACCTAGAGAACACACAAGTAACTAAATAACCAAATATTTAAAAAAAAAACATTCGATTGTACAACACGAGTACAAACTAAACATCTACACAAACATTCTCAAGGCTCCATGACAACGCTACTTAAACAAAAAAAATTAAGAGCATCACATTATGAAACCATAGACATAACATAAAGATAGATCATAACAATGGCGAACAATTTAGTTACATAATCATACTGAAGTTAAGTTACATGTACAAAATACATCAAGTGAGATTGTGACAAATATTGTTAAATCAAAGTAATATTACAATAAGCTTTTTCATAACCTTTAGGAATGTACACAATATAGATGATGGTCATGACACATCTGTCAATCTTGTTCACGAGCACACTCAACATCCAACTCATCGAACAATGGAAAGTTAGGAACTTGTCAAAGAACAATATCGTCACGTATTACATCACCTACAAGGGGACCCAATGGAGGATAGAGCACATTCCTCCCAACCATGTGGTACTCAAAAGTCCACCCCCCATGCTAGGAGATAAAATAAAGTCCACAAAGACAAACAAACATGAAGATAGAACATAACATCGCATGGCTTGATGTACACATAACGACATATCGATATCTGAACCACATGATTACAAACAAGCTCCTAGAGGAAACAACATAACCAATGGTAACTATACATAAGAGACCATATAACATTTATAAGGATAAGATTGTCATCACACAACTTACTTTAGGTTACCTTGGTGAATCTTCCTAGATTACCGGCCCTCATACCAAGTTACCCTAGCAATCTCTACCGATTCTCAGCCCCTAAAAAAACTCATGTGGAATCGAATTAATTTTTGAGAAGACAAAGTAAAAGATCATGTCATTCCAGACCATCTCAATCTACGCTTAATCTATACAAGCACTAAAGTATAAGGCGAGACAATCCAATTATCTGAGTTATTTAGTGAATACTACCCAGCCCCTAGAATATTAAATAAAGGTTTTCACTAGATTAACAAATTTTGATAGGTTACCCTGGTTACCTCTTGGGGTTCTAGCCCCTAACGAAATCCACTCTTCCTACATACAATAATATAACTTACTAACAAATACATAGGATAGCCATCATGTATATGAAGAAAAACCATGAATATACCCATCACAATCATGACAAGACCATATAACTTTCAAATACCTTCAATGAGATAACACATTGTGCATGTCTAAGTCCCAAATCAAGTCATTGCAAAAGAACAACAATAAACAAGCATTTTATGCTTTACAGTACAAATTACTATCTCTAGCCTCTAGAAGATTTTTTAAAAAAAACCCATAAACATAGAGGTACACACTCTTAAATTTTTTAAAAAAATTGCCCATCATATACATCCATCAAGTATTCTTGAACTAAAAGTTCATAAAAGATGATACACTGACCCAACTTGTATGTCTTATTTATTTTGTTTCATTTAATCAAATAAATAAATAAGCATTCTACACTAAGAATTAAATAAATCCTTTACATTCGATAAGAAAATACAAAAACCAATAATTCTAATTTAAGTTTATGTATATAAATCTATATATATTCCATATATGTGTGTGTGTCCGCGTTAATATTAGAATAGAATTGTACCACATTATTTTAAAAATGAATAATTCACAAAATCTATAATTTACAAAACCTATATATATATAGATTTTGATTGAAGTATTGTCTAAAGTAAATAATCTATATCTAATTACATTTCTAGATAAAGAATCGGCTAAAACATGTGTTCAATGATAAATAATAATTTCCATTACATGCATACAAAGATGCAAAATAAAGAGAAGAACTGGAGTTAAAACTACAGTTAAGAACTCATTTAGAATAGCCGATCAACAAAAGAAAACAAGAATAATATAAAGAAACCATGCAAGATCAGGTAAACAAAAGAAGACATTGTTGAAAGTCACTGATTCAACAAGAGCGACAGGTGAAACGAAGAAACAAAAGGAAACAATAACAAAGGAGAATAGGCGACTCCAAGGAATGCTTCAATCTGATTTACAGAAGGCAACAAAAGTATGAGTGTCGCCAACACCAAGCTGAACTTGCAAGGTAAAGAATGGAGAAATGACTAGAGAGTAACCGTCGGTTAACACTAAAGAAAAAGACTAAAATAAGACCCACGTAGGCATCTCCAACAGAGCTTCAAAGTCAAATGAAATAAAGGGAAAGCAGCACCAGCATAACCAAACAGAACTAGCAAGCGAAGAATGATGAGATAACAGGAACATAAGCCATCAAACCAAACAAAATTGATTTGCATTTAAATATGCACATAATCAGCAAGGCATGTTTTTCTTAGATATGTGACTTACATCAATCACTACATGCATATGGTGAAAGCGATAGAATAGATAGTGCATGCGTTTGGTTATATTGCAATCAACAATCAGGTAAAAACACACACAGAGTCGAAGTGAAAAACTTTTTCCCAAAAACTGTTGTGAAAACAACTTTTCCAAAAAAAATCCAATTTTCGTGTACAATATTTTTCAACAAATATTTTTAATTAATTTTCAATTAACTCACAATAATCAGATTAAACTAACCATTAGCATGCAAACGAAATTGATCAAACAATTTAAATTAATCAATTACTCAAGATAACACTTTCTCATTTTGAATCACGATTTCATATATTTATCATAAACTGTAAAAAACAACTATTTAAAATATCTAATTTTCAACATTTAATTTTGCACAATAAAATCAACAATTACATTTAGTTAATATTCTATTTTATTAATTTTAATTAATCAAATATTTTAAAACAATAGTCAAGCTTTAAATATAAAAGAATCTAAACATAATTATTTTAATTTAACATTACAATAAAATCAAATACTTATAAATCAAACCATCTAACTAATTAAACAATTTATTTCCAATCACGACGAAACATGAACGATATGACAGAAACAAACGATGAACAATAATGGGTGAGAAACGGGTACTCATTCTATAAAGAACAATCGCTAAAGAAAGAGTACCTGGCATTATCTCTAAAACAACATAATTTCATTAGGTCATGACACACTCAAACCTGACAAAGTAGGTGGAGTCGATGTCTGTACCTGCAAACTACATAAAACAACACTATCAAACATATCTACATATATCTACAATCACACCATGAAGGAGAATCGCAATGTAGCAGGGTACTCACGAGTGAGTAATGCTACACTATCTCTTTCACCAAAACTAAAAATTAAAAATAAGCTAAAAATTATCTCCTTCACCAAAACTAAAAATTAAAAATAAGCTAAAAGTTAAAATAAATCCCCATCATCAATCTAAAATGAAATCTAAATTCAATCCTAATCATCAATTTGATCAAAAAAATCCTAGCCATTCATCCCAACAACCATTTATCCATATTCAAATCAACTTTGAATCTTGATCATTCACCTAGCTAAATTAATCCCAACCCTCTATTCACCAATTATTGTCATTTACTTCCACCCCCTCCCAAATCCAAATTCAATAAAATGCCATTAAATCTTTATCCATCCATTCTAAATTAATCTCAAAGATCCATTCCTCTCACCTCTCATCTATAAATCAATCTTCATTTGTTAACTAAAATAATTAATGAATGATGAAAATGAGAATAATCCATGTAAGCAAGTATATATGTTGAAATATTGAGGATTCTCAAGAGAAACACAACATCAAGAGTATCACAAGAATATCCACACACACTAGGTTTTCATTGGTTCATAGTTTTCTGATTTAATTTTGCATTCCTTGTTGCTCAATTGGAGATAAGTGGTGGGATTCAAAGTTTGGCTCACTTTTTGTGTTTGTATTTTATTTCCTTCATTTTCTCACCTTATACACATATGTAATTGTAACTCTACACAAGATTCAAGGATCCTTAGATAATTTTTAGGATGTCATTCATCGAAAAAATCCTTGATCTAATGCCACTTGATGTAGACCTCAAGGTCTAAAAATTTAATCAAAGATTTTAAAATCAAAACTAGTAACAACACATGTTGAGTAGTGGACCAATACAACATATTATAGTTGAATAATTATAAATAATAATGATCTTTTACAATTCACAAAACTTTTGAGATTCAAAGAATGAGAGATGGTTCTCAATACATTCAATAATGTGTACTTATATACATCCTAATTTGAAATAGAACATAAATTACAATCTCCCATTGATTGATATGACCCTCTAAATTCGGTACACCTTTATAAGTTTATCTTGTTCACTCAATATGGATAAATATAGAAGTATAATCTTATATTTTATTGGTCCAAAAAGTGCATGGAAATCATTAAACTAAAATATGAACCAATGATGCAAGAATATATCTATCTTAGGGTCCCTTTATACATGAATCATTGGCATAAAATTATCAAATTAAATATTTAAATTTTAAAATTATAGTAGGCACAAATAAATATTATTTTCCTGCATGGAAACCTAAGTTCTTCAAGGAATTATGTCACAAATAAATGATAGAATTATGAAATTTTAAAAAAGATAGAATTATATCACAAATAAATGATTGAAATGAAAAATGATTCATAGGTTACCACAAAACTCAAACTATTTGACATGGTGAGAGCGATTTGATAAGGCACATCTAGAAATGAGTGTGACAAGAATAAAATAAATAGATCTACTTATATATTTTTGCAATAGCATCCAATACCTTTGGATCAATATAGAGGAAGCTACAAGCTCTAACTCCAAATGCACAAATAGAACCTACAAAATAAATAAAATAAAATAAACTATATTTAGTTGATACACCATTGCTTGTAGACTAGGGATGCTCCTACATCACATGCTTGTTTGGATTTATTGGTAAGAATGGGGAATTGAATTACCAATTAAATGCAGATTTTAAATGAAAAATTAGAGAAATAAAAATTACGGAGGTGTGACAACCAAAATTTAATTTGGTTCACCCTTTCCTAAGCTACATCCACAAACAACAATAGTCCAAGTTATTGAAATTTCCAACAAAATACAATACAATTAATCTACAACAAACAGTTGTAACATGCAACATCCAATACAGATGATTTCCACTGCTACATACACTACCACAAACCTACAATAATAGATATGCTACTATGTGTGACTTGCAGCATCTAACTTCAACTTCACGTGACTATTAAATTTCCCATGTGCGCATTGTTGTTGGCTCTTCACAAAGCCAGGACCTTTCATTTCCACGCAGCAATAAAAATGTTATATTTCTAGATAATTTCATAACTACTTTTAATTGAATTTCAATAGGAATATGCCCCCTGCACTTCCTCATTATTTAATTTAGAGGGAAATCGCATCAAGCAAAGTGGCCAAAATGTTAGCACCTAATTAGGCCTACACCACCCAAAACCCACACAAAACACAACAATAGATACCAACATAGAAGATGTGAGACTAAAAAATAGCTCTTTCAATTACTTTCAAAAAATAAAATTACACATTTAGAAATTACAATGCTACAGCCTGATGGGCTTGATTCATTACAACAAAATCAACTCTGAAAGTAAATCTATTATTTAGAGCCACAATCTGCACTAATGGAGCCACCTTCTACAACCCCCACTTAGCTCTTTTATTTTTTCCAATAACCACCCTAGAATGTTGTAGAAATCGTAACTTTCCATTTTGTTTTGGCACCAAAAGTCCTGCCATTTGATTTCTTGCCTAGGAAGATATTTTAATGAAATTCACTTTTTAGTGGGGCAACTTCTCAAAGCCATAAATTTTGATTTGACTGTCAAATTTTCAATTGTACTATATCATTGGAAAGCTTGTGAAGAGATCTACAACCATCTTTTGCCAAATCTAAAAGACCAAAGATTTTGCACCCTCTTCTGGCAAAGGGCCTCAATTTTTTCAGTTTTAAACTGCATTGGAGAAATTCCTCGGGATGAAAATTTAATATCTTCCAGACGGTATATGATTTTGAGATGATTCTTCCACCAAAAATCTTATTTTCCAATTTCACTCCTTAGGGTCAATTTTCGTGTCCGTACGACCTGAATAAGTTGACTTACTAAAAATAACAGGTGACTATTTTTGGCTATTTCAAAATTCTAACTATCCCAAGGACTATATGAGTCGACATGGGCCCCAAGATAACTAAGGAAACTACAAAAAAAAAAAAACAATATTTTTGGGTGATGCAAGATTTCCCTTACACCACTAGATGCTCCTACATCAGACACCCAAGGTAATTTGAAAAGTGACCATGTCACTTCTTAGGTGTTAGAGGGAAACCAAGACAATTAACCTCGGCTTCAAATAACCATGACGAATCTTCAATAGGCCTTCCTCTCCATTTCAAAAACTACTCTACATATTGCCTATTTTTTTGCTTCTACACACACGACTATCCAAAATTTATTATATATCCTCCTTTCTTGAAGTAGGTGCTAGAATATTCCACTGTGCTTATATTATTTCTTCATCAATTCCTCTTTCATGATATTTTGTCAAATCTAAAATGTTAAACACGGGTGAAATGTAAATTTCATTAGGAAACTCTACCTCATATGAATCTTCTAAATCATGCTTCTTTAAGATCTTTCTTAGTCCAAACTTCTTCATCTTTAACTTGTTACATGTACCAACTGGAAACCTCCCCTTTCACAAATGAACCATGACTTCATCTCCTACATGGAACTCCTTATACCTCCTTTTTTTATATGTCTTAGCCTTATATTGTGAGTTCACATTATTGATATGTTTTTTCACCTCTTCATGCAAATTCTTCAGGTGCTCATCAAAATCTCCAACCTCAACACTACTCTTATCTCCTCTTTCCATCCTCCTCAACTCAGAAACATTCCTCAGACTACTCCCATATACAATTTGGAATGTTGATTTACCAGTGCTCCTGTTAATAGAATTGTTGTAAAAAACATTTTCCTGTGGTATAATCAAATCCCATCCCTTGGGCTTATCTCCTACTAAGCATCTTAGCAGGTTACCCAAACTCCTATTCACCACCTCCATTTGTCCATTATTTTGTGGATGGTGTACAAAACCGAACTTCAAATCTGTCTTCAACTTCTTCCATAATTTCCTCTAGAAATAACCACAAAATTTGGTATCTCTTTTTGAAACTATACTCTTCGATAGACCATATAGTCTCACCACCTCTTAGAAAAAAAACTTTGTAATATGAATAAAATCATTGGTCTTATGACATAAAATGAAATGCGCATATTTGAAAATCTATCCACCACCACAAATATGGAATCGTGCCCTCTATGTGTCCTTTGCAAGCCAAGAACAAAATCCATTTTAATATCCTCCCATGGCCTCTTAGGTACAGGTAATGGCTGATACAATCCAGTATTCTGACTTATTCCTTTGCCATATGACATACTCTACAACTCTACACAAGCTTCTTCACATCTTGTTATAACTGTGGCTAGTAATAGTTCTCACTAACAAGAGCAATGGTCTTATCTCGACCGAAATGTCCAACCAAACCTCCACTATGCTTCTCCTTGATTAGATTCTCTCTCATAGAACTCCTTGGAATGCACAATTGGCTTCCTCTAAACAAAATCCCATCTTGGATTAGTAAATCCAACCTTCTTATCCTATCCTATGTAATAGGTTCCAAACAAGTCTTCCAAGCTTTTGCAAAGTCTGGATCTTCAAGATACAAACTCTTGAGCTCATTGAACCCAACAACCTCTATGTTCATCTCTATCAACAAATTTTTCCTTATACTCTAGACATCTACAACTTTGTTTGACATTCCATTCCTATGCTTCAAAACAAAAGTATAACTTTGCAAAAACTCAACCCATTTTAAGTGTTTTTGATTCAATTTTCCTTGACTATTAAGATACTGCAAAGCCTGATGATCAGTATATAAAACAAACTCTTTTGGAAAAAAATAGTGTCTCCATGTCTTCAAAGCCTAAACTATAGCATAAAACTCCTCTATAACACTCCTTGGGGTAGGCCATTCAATGATAGCTCTCACCTTCTCTGGATCCATTTTTATACCCTCTACTAAGACAACAAATCCCAGATACACCACTCCCTCTTCATAAAACTACATTTCTTCAAATCAATCAACAAATTCTCCTCCGTGCTTCTCAAAAATTCCTTGGATATGCATCAGGTGCTCCTCCAATATCTTACTAAAAATCAAAATATTATCTAAATAAACAATAAAAAAAAATCCTAAAAATTATTTCAATACCTCATTCATAAGCCACATTAATGTGCTTGATGCATTAGATAGCCCAAGATTCATGACTAACCACTCATATATCCCTCCTTTGTTTTGAAGGCTTTCTTCCTTTCATATCCTTCTCTATTCTAGATCTGGTGATATTCACTCTTCAAATCTATCTTTGTGAAGTACTCAGCTCCACTCAAACAATCCATAATGCCATCCATCCTTGGCAAGGGAAATATATACTTGATATTAATCTTGTTGATAGATAGAGATTCTATACACATTCTCCATTATCCATCCTTCTTTGGTGTTAGTACTGCAGGTACTAGACATGGGCTCAAACTCTCTTGAATCAATCCCTTCCGCAACAACTCTCGCACTTGTCTATTAAACTCTTCATTCTCTATTGGATTCATTTGATGGGCCGTCATATTTGGTAGACTAGCTCTAGGAATCAAATCCATCTAATGGCCAATCTTCCTTACTGAAGGAAAACCTTCAGGTACATTATCAAAAACAATATCTTGAAACTCATTCAACAAATCTAAATTCTCTACTTGTGCCTCATTAGTATCTTCTTTATCAACTCTAGGGATCAATGCAAAACACATATTCTCATGCCTCATACCTTCTAGGAATTTTATTCCATCAACCAAATAAATTATTGCATTATTGCATACCTTTTCTTCTACCTCCCTCAAGGGTTTTAACTTATGACAAACACCATCCTTTGTCAAGGAATAGGTGTTAGCATGTCCATCATGCATCGCTCACCAATCAAACTACCACGGTTTTCCTAACAACATGTGACAAGCATCCGTGTGTATAAAATCACACAAAACCTCATCCTTATAATTACCAATCTTACACTTTACCAAACATTGCTCATTGACTAATGCCTTATGGTCCTTTTGCAACCATGTTATCCAATATGGATTTGGATGCTTTCTCCTCTCCAACTGCAATTTAGTGACCATTTCTTTTGAAACAAGATTATGAGTGTTACCTCCATCAATGATAACATTACAAACTTTACCTTCACACTTGCATTGAGTGTAGAAAAAGTTATTTCTTTGATCTAGTTCTTTTTCCTCATTCAACAAGGCTATTCTAACAACACGAGTCTCTCCTCTTTCAACATCTTAAGAATGTGAAGACTGAGCATATTCATCCACATGGGCAACTCAGGCATTACCTTTAGGTCTTCTACTTGTGCTCTCTTGATGCTAAGGACACTCATAGGCTTTGTGTCCTTTTTCTCTGCATTGAAAACAAGTTCCACATAAGCCTCCTCTTCACAATCCTCATCCAAATATTCCTCTTTGGTCTCCATTATTTTGATCACAAGGATAATAAGTATTATCTCCTTTCTAGTTCTGGCTACTACTAGATCCTTCACCCCTATTTTGATCTTCACTTCAGCCTCCATATGACCATCCACTAGTCTTCCCACCAGGAGTTGCACGTCTTTGCTTTCTTTCAAACCTTCTATTCAAATTTTCTTCTACCTTCAAAGAAAATCGATATGCATCTTCAATGGTAGAAATTATTACCAAAATCAACTATTCTTGAATTCTTGGCTTCATCCCATTTATGTAATAGGAAACTTTCTCATTGTTAGCCTCATAGTGGCTTCTTTTGATCAAGACTCGGTAGAATTATTTTGTATACTCTTTAACAAATTTTCCCGCTTGTTTCAACCCTTGCATCTTCTTCAAAAAATCTAGCTCATAGTCCATAGGAATAAATTGTCTCTTCAATTTTTCCACCATCTAATCCCATATCGTTATTTTCTCTTTTCCTCTTCTATTTCTCTCCAACTGGACTTCTTTCCACCATATGCTAGCATGGCCTTTTAGCTTGGCCTTTACAAATTTTATCATCTCTCGATCTTCTATTTCCTCATACTAAAAATACTCTTCTATGTCATTGACCTAATTGATCAACTCCTCTAGATTTACATTTACAAAAAAATTATAAACTTCTATCTCCATTCTCTTTCCAATCTTGGAAATGGCCCTAATCAATCTGACTTCTCCAAGATCAATTACATCATTCACTTCTTCTTCCAATCGCTCTTCATTTTTAGCCTCATCTTCACTTTCATCTCCTCTTTTGACATCAGCTCCTCTACTCAACTCCTCTTCCAGTGCTTGAACTTGTCTCTATAGGGCTCTAAAACCATCTTCTAGTACAATAACATTTCTTCCACCACCACGATTTCTTGATGGAGGCATCTTAATCACTTTTTTGAGAAACCCACAACCATAAGTCTTGGTGTAAACTTCCTTACATTCGGTGATTTATTCACACTCAGGAAAACTTGGCTCTGATACCACTTGATGAGGGATACACCACCAAAAACCCATGCAAAACACAATAATAGATACAAACAAAAAAGATGCAAGACATAAAATAACTCACTTTCAATTTTTTTCAGAAAATGAAATTACATATTCATAAATTACAATGCTACGGCCTCATGGGCATGATTCATTACAACAAGATCAACTTTGAAAGGAAATCTATTATTTGGAGCCACAATCTGCACTAATGGAGCCACCTTCTACAACCCCCACTTAACCCTTTTATTTTACCCAATAAATGCCTTAGAATGTTCTAAAAATTGTAACTTTCCCTTTTGTTTTAGCACCAAAATTCCCACTATTTGATTTCTTGCTTAGGAAGATATTTGAATGAAATTCACTTTTTAGTGGGGCAGCTTCTTGAGGCCATAAATTTTGATACGATAGTCATATTTTCAACTGTAATATATCAACGAAAATCTTGTGAAGAGATCTACAACCATATTTTGCTAGATCTAAAAGATCAAAGATTTTGCACCCTCTTCAGGGGCTCTAAAGGGCCTCAATTTTTTATTTTTAAACTACGTTGGAGAAATTCCCTGGGATGAAAATTTAATATCTTCTTAATGGTACAGGATTTTGAGATGATTCTTTCACCAAAAATCTCATTTTCCAATTTCAATCCTTGGGATCAATTTATGTGTCCATACGACCTGAATAGGTCAACTTACTAAAAATAGCAGGTGACTATTTTTGGTTGTTTCAAACTTCTAACTATCCCAAAGATTGAATGAGTTTCCATGGGCCTCGAGAAAACTAAGGAAACTATAAAAAAAATGAAAATACAATATTTTTGGTGATGCAAGATTACCCTTACACCACTAGATGTTCCTGCATCAACAACAAAGGTTGGTCAAGCTCAACAGACAAACAATGCCCCCTTATCTTATAATTATTATAAAGACATGTTGAAAAATATCAATAAAATAAATAACTATTTATAAATTTTATCTTAACTCATATACAAATTAATCATATATATTTAGAATATTAAAATTTCTATAAAAAATGTAATATAGATAGTGTTTTGATTAGGGGTAAAAAATAGGTTTTGAAGGGGCCCGAAACCCTTTACATAAAAAATTAGTTGAACCAAAATATAATGTCAACTAAACCATAACAACCCACCCACAGCAAGACCACAACAAAAATTCAACAAAAAAGTAGGACCCCACGCAACAAAATTACATATTTTTCAGAATATTTGTAGCCTCCACATCACAAGATGCATTCTTTACACCTTCATCCCCAGCAACAAACAAATCATGAGAAGGAGCACCTACCTGAGCTTTGGTCTTGTTACAGGTTCTAACCCCAAGCCCACCTGAATTCACCTTACCAATCAAAACATAGCCCTTATCAGCATCCTTATCAGCAAGATTCTCCCCTTCCATCAGCTTGCCATCAACATCATCATCATCAGCATCCTTAACTTTTTTAACACTATCCACAAGGGAAGTAATACCAATAGATTCAACATTAAACCTAATTTTGTTCCCCTCCCTTCCTTTGTCCAGATTAGCATAAATCCTTTCAATGAGATTTTCCAAGGTGAGGATTCTTCCTTCAAGATTTTGCTTCAACAAAAGTGTTTCTCCACCACAATCTTCAAGGAATTCATCAGATCATCAATCTGATCCTGAACAAAGGAGTCCTCCACTTTTCTCAAAACACCCCTCACTTTCACATTAGTCATATTAAGTTCATGGAAAATTCATTTAAAAATCTTATAAAAAATAATGGAACCCTCTTTGGCGGCTCCCAAAAAATTAACAATATTTTCTTTATCAATATTAAAAACATCTTTACCCTCTTCATCCTCCTCATTCAAGGAACTAACCTTATCCACATCAACATCAACCTCCTTACCCTTATCAGCAACAGTCGGCATTTTGATTTTTTGAATGGACTCCATGATCTCAACAACAACTTCAATCCTTTTCATTTTCTTGTCTAGGTCCACCATTGGGAGAGTCCACAACAACCTGCCCAACGTCAGCCACAACCTTTGTGTCCTTATTTTGATCCCAAAACCCACCCGAAGAGACCACAACACCTTGTTCCTTACCATTCAAAGACCCCACAACATCTTGTCTATCAACCATTTTAAGAGGAGTATCCATCTCTAGAATTTTACTAGCAGACCTCACCACCTTTTTCTTACTATCACCCACAATCATCTCCCTATTTTTCAAAATAGGGGGAGGAGAAGACACCTCCATAATTGTATCCTTCATGTTTTTTCTACTCTGACTCAACATTTCATCATCGGGCTCTTTTTTGCAAGTGTCATAACCCTTGTTAGGGCTCAACTCCTCTATTTTACACTTCCCTAGAGTAGGGAATCTCATATCTTCATCCATAGTAGCCAAGGAGTCTAGAACAAAGTCCACATCATCCTCCAAATTTGACTCCTTTTCCAGGATAAACTTATGTCTTTTCCTATTTTTGTAGGTCACTTCCTCCTTAGAAACAATCTCATAACCCTTATCCTGCTCTTGTTTCACATCCTTAGGGGTAGAAAGTGGCTTAACCACCTTAAAGGCTTTGGCATAATAAAAAAAAGGAGAATCAACCCCACATGAAGAAAAGTGTTCTTCGGATTTTTCTTATGGTCAATTATGCCAGCATCCAAAGAGGCCAAAAGGTAAAAAGGAAAGGAAATCCTTTTCTTGTGACGGAAATGGTTAAGTAAGACAAAGTGATAAGCATTTACCACATAATATTAGCCTTCAATAGAAATGAACCTCATTATCTCATCAGCAATGTCCGCCCACAAGGCCTTGATAGATTTCCTCTGATAAACCCCACTCCTCACCACTTTAAGGTCCTTGGCTTCCTCTCCTTTGAAGAATATCTTCATGGCATTTTGCGCTATTTTCTTGTCTTTGTAGAACTTCATACCTTTCGTCAATAAACCATTAATGTGGGCTATGAGATCTTCGTTAACATCAAACTCCATACCTCCAAGTTTCAGAACCTTGTTATTCTAATTCTTGGCAAACAAAGCAATCGTCTAAGGGTTATTACCATGCAGTCTCTCAAGATAAGGCATCAACCCTCCCTTCTCAAGATTTGTCCAAACCTGTGAATTCTTCTTAACCGCACCGCATGAGAAAGGCTCCACTCAATTTTTGTCTCCAACCATGGCAACCAAACTAATAGAGTCAAAAATGTTTGCAACTCTCAGAACAATGAAGAAAATTCTCAAGAAAGCAACACTAAGAATGACCACAATCCGTGTGAGAAAAGAGACATGGTAGAGGTGATTTATTAACATAGTAATCCGTTCCCTATAGATATCTTCCTTAGTACCATCAAGGCAAGTTGAATCCTGATTACCACTCATCCAGATCATAACCTTCCATGTGATGATAAACATGCATGCCCAATGCCATAAAAGATCATAACTCCCCTTAGATTTGTGAATCATGATTAATGGTGACAATAGCCTCTATAGGAAGAGGGTCATTCAAATCCCACTCTCGGGCCCCTCTAACCCCCAAATTAGCAAAGATATCAACAAGACTATTTCCTTCTCTCAAACTATGAGAGATATAATAATCATCAAAATAATTAAGGATATCAATGGAATCCTTAATCAAATTTTCAATAGTCCAAGACGAGGTAGCACATTTTTTCAAATTATTAATGATATTGAGAGAATCCCCCTCAAGCCAAACTTTCTTAAATCCTTTCTTTTGAGCCAATTTGAGTCCATGATAGGCAGCAACCGCTTCCACATAATGGTTTGTCTAGGTTCCCAAAGGGAGCACCACCGTAGAAACAAGCCTACCATTAAAATTTATAATCACTCATAATATAGATAGTGTTAAAAGTTCACATATTATGATTTTATTTTCAAATGAAGATAAGCATAATTTTTTTATTTAACTTTGAAATGTCTATTATTTTTATCTTGTTTACATGAAATTTATGTAAATGTAAGTTTTAAATAATTCAACCAATCCTTTTTCTCATGGAATAGAGATATTTGACTCAGTCCCAATATTAAAATTAATAGAAGAGATGACCCAATAATTAAGATACAATAAATTTGAATATATTAGAAAGTGATACCAATTTAAATAGCAAAAGAATTAATACATAGATTAAAATATATAATTTACTATTTAGAAAAGTGCTAGCTATTATGAAAATATGTGTTTCATTGTTATCCTCCAGTTGTCCAACTAAACCTCACACACTTGGAATAATTATTTTTTTCAACTTTTCAAATTAAATATGATAAAAATAAAACTGTGATTTGATTATAATATCAAAAAGTATAATTGAATGTGGATCAAATATGTCAGTGTCACACTTTAATATGTCCAACTATTGGTCTTTAGGGTCAAATTATTTAATCCAATACATATCCATTAATTACATCTCTACATTCACATGCTCCATTAATATAGGTGTCTACAAGAAAATTGGTGTAATTTTCAACAAAATGAAATCTTAGCATGGTAATTGGAGAATCAAACTTTATTAATAGATATTTTTTATCTAAAATTTAAAATTAGACAATTGAAATATGTAAAAAAATGATTTAATTCATGCTTTCTTCATCCAATAAATATAAATTTTAAAAAATATATTTTTGAGAAAGAAACAATATTAAATTTATATGAAAAGAAAAACAATATTAAATTTATATGAAAAGAGAAACAATATTAAATTTATATGAATAGAGAAACAACAAAATTTACAAGTTATTTCTATTTCACTTTTAAATTATTATTTTTGTCATATGATTCTCTTTAGTTTATCCCACTTGTCATTGCCTAACTTTATAATTTTCAAATTGAAGATATAATCTATTTTATAATTTTGCACGCACATACACAAACATATGCATGCACATACTTTCTTCTGGATTATTATGTTCCACTTTTATAATTTATGTTATCATGTGATTATTTCTAGTCTACCCCACTTGTTATTATCTAACTATATATATATATATATATATATATATTTACATAATATAGTTGTAAACAAATATACACCAAGTTATTTAAGTAAAAAGTAAAGGTGCAAAAATATAATATATAAAATAATTTATATAAAAAATAGAGTTGTAGAAAATATTTAAAATATTGTAAACGATTAAGTGGTCTATGGTTGCGATAAAATGTTTAGAAATTTAGGTTTGATATTTTTGTCAACTTTGTTACTATCATTCTTACGTGTTGTTCTATAGGATTGAGGATTTATCTCTATATACATTGCTATTGTATATAGATGTATATATATGTAGATATTTTATACACAAAGTTATATGATGTGCATATATAATATCTACAAATTCATCTTTATATATTCAAAATAAACTAGTAGAAAATATTTTAGACATTATAAATTATTGCATTTACCCGCCATTTAACAAAAATCTATAAATATACATATATTTCAAAATATAAAATTAAGTAGTTGAGGGTTGGAATTATTTCATATAATTATATGCCAACATTTTATATGAAAAAAATATGTTGTAGATATGAATTATAAATTAATTTACATTTATACATATTCACGATGAAATTATATGGAATATTTTAGACATTATAAATATTTGTATTTAATAGTTGTTAAAGAGAAGATGTGGAGATATGCATAGTTTCATAGATAAATTTGTATTTGTGTATATATTATATACATACATTTGTAGATATTTAAATATTGCAGACATATTATTATACATGTACAAATATTAAATACATACATCTTTCTATATATGTAAAAAGATTGAAAATATACAAATATTTATATATATGCATGTAAAAATACTCGAATTCATGAATATCTGTCAATTACCTTTGGGTTAAAAAATTGATACTTTCTATATGAATACATTGAAGTTATTTTATTTCACATTCAACTTGATATATGACATAATAATTTATTTAATTCATTCCTTTTGAATACTTTCATATATTTATAATCATCTACATACATTTGTAGTCAACCATATGTAAATATCTATATGTATGAAAATACATTTGTACATCTTTTTAAAATGATGATAGTCAATATGTTACACCATATGTAAATATCTATATGTATGGAAATGCATTTGTACATCTTTTTAAAATGATGGTATTCAATATGTTACTTGCATATGGATTTAAGTTGAGGGAGAACTATGTAAAGGGAGGTCCAAAATCACTTTTGTAGAGTAACATGGTAACAACACTACTACCACCAAAGAACAAAATATAATTATGGATAATGTATTATCATAGGGGTTAAAAAATAACATAATATGAAATTCATCAAATCTTATTCTATCATAAAATATTGGAAAAAATCAAATATGGAATATGAAATGAGAGATGTAGATTTCAAACATATATCTATCAAAGAAAAATCCAAGAAGTGGGGGATCTCTTCTAGTAATTTAACTTTGTGGTTGTGAGAACTTATGACCAATAAAATATGATTGAGGAGCATCTAGGGGTACTAGCAATCTTACATCACCAAAAAAATATGCTATTTTATTTTTGTTGTTTTCAATAAGCGTTTAGGGGTTAGGAGAATAAATATTTTGATTTGCAATTTTGTAATTTCCCTTGTGGTAAAATTGTAATTGTTATTTTAGTGGGAATTATGTATTTATAAATATTTCAAAGGAAATTTTGGGAAAATACTCCTTTTTGGCATCCCATTTCTTGGTGGGGACTACTTGGGGTGCATTTTCTTGCATGTTCAATTTCATTCCTTGCATGTCATTGCATTTTTGTGCCACAAGATTTGTATGTTATTGCACGTTCGTATTTGGAGTTGTCGGGACCACCAGAGATCAATGAAGATGCAAGAATTGACCAAATTTAATTTGCCATGGTTTAGGTGCCCATGTGAAGGCCATGTGAGCATTGATTGATTTTATTATTTTTATGATTATTTCTCCAAATGGGGTGTGGGTTAAATCCAACGAGGTGTTTTTCTTGTGGTTTTCTCATTCTAAAACTTCTATATTATGATGCCTTGTCATTTGGTGAGATGGCTTTGGGAGATTTTTTGTAGGTGAGATGGGGATATGTTGTTGGATTGAAGAAATTATTTAAATATTCCATTTTTTGTAGATTTATATTTGCATAGAATCCCATGTTTGTGGGAGCTAGTGAGCTCTATATTTTGGAAGATAGTGAGCTAGTGAAGTTCGTGTGAAGGGAGCTTGAGAGATTCACCTGAAAGAAGGTTAAATGAGACAAAGAAGACATTTTTTTTGTGGTTTTGGAGGTATGTTATAGCAGCAAGAAGATTGATGATTTCATGGTTTGATTTCAATAATGATTTCTAATGAAGATTGTAGAGTGAAGATGCTAGAGGCTTGTGATAGAAGTCAAATTGAAGGTGATAAAATTTTTATTGATATTTGCTTTTTGTATTAGTCATATTTCATATTTTTAATGGTTTTCATCAGCCCATATGGATGCACAACCTTTGGTTTTATTTATGCTATGTAATTCTTGAATTTCGAAGAGATTTTGAATGAACAGAGAATAATACTTACAGATTTTGGGTTGATTCAAACCATTTATAAGTTGAATTTTTAGATTGTTGTATGTGAATGAGGTTTGGTTTCTTCATCAAAATAAAATAATTATGAACCATTATGATAGATGTGGAGGAATGAGAAATCATATAATGTACAAATACATGGTAGATATTAGGCATGGTATTGAGATATTTCAACTCAAGTCTTATATGGAAAAATATGTTAATTGAAGTCAAACCCATTGAGAGATTTATTTTAATGAGACCCATGGTGGATTATATTGATGATAAATTTTTTTGATGGATTTGGCAAGGAAAAATAAATGATGCTAAGTCACAATATAGTGGCATAATTATATAAAAAATTAAAAATATTTACTTTGAACATAAGTATGGCCCCAATATTTTAAAGAAATATGATGAAATTAGAGTCCACGTGGGAAGAAGTTGTGAGCTATGATCCATTACTAGATTATATTCTAGATATTTTTGACACATTGTGTCCCAAATTAGAGATAAAATTATTATGTTATATTACATAAGTGTAATGCCTCATATGCTTGCATTCTGATAGTCTTGTTTTGGACTCAAAATTGTTGATTGATACTTGATTATTTTGAGTTGAGATGTTCTCAACATGTTATTTTGTATTGGCGACAGGATCATGTTACATATTTTGAGATACTTGTGTTATCATTATAGTTAATTCTTTGATAGTATATTTACTCATTTCCATTGGTTAATATATTATGGATGTGTGTATTGGCTTTTTGTTAAGAAAAAGGCTAATTGCCTATATTATACATTAATATAAAAGTAGTTTTAATTACATAAAGGCCAAACAAATTTGGAAGATATCAAAATATGACTTATAATGATCATCATAATACTAGCTTTTATTATCAGTCTTGTCAAAATTCCCTTATACCCACTGACCTTCTTCATGATACTCCCATTATCCCACTAACTTCTCTTACCCACTAAGCTAATATTTACATAATATTGTATTCTGAAGAAATAATCTGCAACATGTACAAAAATACAAACATGAACAATAGACTTTTCACTAATCAACCCTTACAACTGGACATAGAACAGAGTTCTCCCCTAATTCTTCATTAGCAGCAACTACAACTTGATTTTTTGGAAAGGATTGTGAGTGCACTGTCAAATTGATGTATGGTACTTGTTGAGGAACCCTTAGTTGATTATCTAGAACACACTCATGCGACAATATAATTTATATTGCATGATATTTCTTATTGAACTTGTTGATTGTTTCCATTCCCAATTGAAACTGATACTTGGCAAGTACTCTATACAAAAACCCTGAATAGTCCATCTTAATTGAACTTTTTATTGATTCAAATATTTCAATATACTTATTCTTATGGACCAAATAAAGCCTTGGAAATAGGCCTCCAATATATTCCTCCCCTTGCAAAATTTCATAGGCTTGAATGCTCTTAAGTAAAGCATTATTCTCTAGAAATATCTCTTTGACAGTCTTGACTACAATTATTAGTACCAAGTTATAATTATTTACCAGATCAACAATGTTGGAGACAAATATAGAAACCAAGTTTGAAGGGAAAATGATTCTTTGTGACCATGGGCATAAGATTTTATCTCCAATTATAGACTTGATGCAAGTGTAAATTGATGGATAATTTACCTTGAAATATTGTTGGAGTTGTTCCTTTTCAACAGTTCCTGAAAAAATGGTTTCTCCCAAGATAGCATTGGGAAACTTTCTCTATAGTTCCTCAGCATTTATTCCATGATTTTAATAACCTCCCTACTAAGTGTGCCTTGCTGCAAGTACTGACCTCCCAGACCAAGAGAACTAGAACCAGAAAAATGACCCTGAGAATGAGCTCCTAAAAATGACTTTGAAAATGACATTAGATCAATCTAATATAAAGTTCTCGACACACTTGAAGTCTCCTTTGCAAAGCTATAAATGTCTAATCTTATTATTACCATGTTGTGAAGTACATTTAAGCTTGCCACCTTCCATTTAAAAATTGACACCAGATTATTTAAATATAATACTTGGCACTTTGAACTTGCAACCATACAAACACACATTAGCTTTAAAATATTATAGTCCTTCTCCTCGCATCATGAAATCCTCTTGACCTCTATAAAAATATCTCTCATGCATCAACTACCTGCTAGTACCCTTCCACCTCTGAGCTTATTAAATTTTGACATACTCTAATGCTGTTGTTTACACAAAGAACAAGTCAAACAATTACTTTTATCCTGCTCCAAATTGCTCACCAAATCTACTTAGCTGAAAAGGTAACAGGATTTCCATGTATTAGATAACCTTGTTAATTATTGTGCCATAAACCATCCCATCATAATCATGTGTCCCCTAATTCGTCCCTGATCTCATATGTGTGAAAAAATGTAATACAAGCTTGCACATTTGTACATTGATATGTCATTGACACATGTTGTGGTAGAGTATGCTTGATTATTTACCATGGCATGTAAACCTTTTAAAGCACTCTCGGCTTAGAATGTGTTATTTTTCTATTCCATTTTTTCATCATTACAAACTACCATGTCATTGCACTACCGACTTGAAAATGTTATGTGATCAATGCTTCTTGCAATACAAATTCTATTAATTGTGGATATGCCTTAATTTGGTTAGCATCATTTATGAGGTTTATTTCTTGTGCATTGCATCCCATAATTTCTAGATATTCCACCAATATGTTGCCTTCCTTGTACATATGCGAAATTAAAAAATCCTAAAATTTATCTAGCAAGGACCATAATTTTTGTAAAATATATCCTAAGTTCCAACTATGTATTGTTCTCTCTCTACAAGAATTAACAATTATCAATGAGTCCCCTTCAACATGTATTCTCGTGATCCCCAACTTCAATGCTAGTTCCAACCTTAGAAGGAACACTTTTGCTTCTGCAATATTATTAGTGCCTTTTTGAAGATGAATTGAGTTGACTGTCAAAACTTTCCTAGATGAATCCCTAATGCAAATGCCTACACCTGAACTACCCAAATTTCTCCTTGATGCACCATCAAAATTAATTTTTGCAAATTCTTCTTAGGGATCCATCCATTTAATTTTTTTTCTATCCACTCTTTTGTTGATACTTTTGTGTAGGTTTCCATCAAATGGCAACTTAATACCCTTCCAATTTTTTAAAAGAGAATCATCCCAATTAGTGAATAGTGAATTGATAGTTCTATACTTTTGAACATTTGAATTAACCACTTTTGTTATTTCCTTTTCAATCTTTGCATTTGTAGAATCAACTAATGATTTAATATTTCTAAAAATTCACAAATTGTGTTCCCACAATATGTTCCAGATAACTAATGTAGGAACCACTTGTCATATACATGCAAAAAAAGATGATTGATATAAGATGGGCCAACTTTGAAATAGTTCCCAAACTATATTGGTAGAGGAATGGGAAAATTTAACTTATTCTTGACAAATTCTCAACATTTTTTAGAAAAACTACAATGGAGGAGCAAGTGATCTGGTGTTTCAAGCACTTCTCTACATAATGGGCATTTGAATGGATCTTCTTTTTTCAATTTTGTTAACCCGTCACTTGTTAATATTCTCTTTTTTAGTGCCAACCAAGCAAAACTCCCAAATTTAGGTAGAACTTTGTTATTCCAGCAAAATGAAAATGCTCTTTGAGTATTCATTTGATTCATGGATTGGTTTAAGGCTATATACCCTTGCTTCTCTAAAGTTACACTGTATTTTGATGCAGCCCATACAACTCTAACTAGCTTTGTTGAGAGGTACACCACTCTTTCATTAAACACTTTGTGTATTAGGGCATATTTCTTTGCAGATAATAGGTTACCTGGGATACTTTTCCAAGCAACTTTCCTTGTTAAAACATCTATTGATTGTACATAGTCTAAGAAATTCTCACCCCAAGCCTTAGTTAATATTATCCTTACATCTTGTAGTTCCAATACTATTTTCAAGGGAGGGTTCCCATTCCAATCGGTAAGAAAAAAATTCCCAATGGCAGATCCCTTGGGCAGGTCGGCAATTGTCAAAATTCTTGATGGGTTTGCATTATCTAAGTACTTTTCTTGCATTATCTTGCACCATTTGACCTTTGGTTTTGTGTATTTTCACCAAGCAATTTTAGCCCCAAAATCTTTGTTCCTATTCAAAATATTATGTATACCTACTCCACCTTGCTTCTTTTCCACTGTCATTCCTTCTAATGACATTAGAGGCACTTTCTTTTGATCATTAATGTTTCCTTTCCAAAGGAAATTTCTTATGATTTTCTCATTTTCTAATATAATTGATTGAGGTGCTTTAAGGACTACCAAGAAATAGTTAGGAATTATTGTTAAGACTAAATTTATTAGTAGGATTCTACCTGATAGTGATAACCACCTAGCTTTCCACATTAGAATTCTCGATTTTAATCTCTTAATTACTTTATCCCAATTGATGCCTTATTTGAGCCCATAAAGAAAGGAATTCCTTGGTGAGTACATGGTAAAACAACTTGTTAGAAACCTAGTAAATTCACTATCTTATTCTTTATGGCATCTTTGGCGTTGAAGACATATATTTTGGACTTTGCAACATTAAATTTTTTCTCGAATGTTGATGAATACTTTTCTAACACTTCTTTGAACTGGTTAGCTTCTGATATAATGGCCTTACCAAAAATAATAGTACCATTTTCAAAAAGAGAATATGTAATTGAAATATTTGAATTTTCTATCTTGATCCCATGCCATAGCCCCTGATTATGCTTGAGGAGAATGAATCTTCTTAGAGCCTCTACCATAATAATGAACAAAACTGGCGACAAAGGATCCCCTTTCCTTACACCTTGTGTTGCACTAAAAAATATTGTGGGCCTACCATTAATGATGACTACAAACTTTTCCCTTGATAAGAAATACATTATTCATATGCACCATGTTGAACAAAAACCAAATTTTGCTAACACTTTGTTCAAAAAACTCTAATCTACTTTATCATATGCCTTCATCATGTCCAATTTAACAATGAATGAAGAAAAAATAGATGTAGAGATTGAATGAAGAGTTTCATGTGCTACAAGTGCTCCTTCAAAAATTTCCCTACCCAAAACAAAACCTTCTTGTTCTTGAGAAACTATTTTTGGGATAAGAGGTTGCAACCTTAAATATATTTCCTTAGTAAATATTTTATATATTGTGTTGCATAATGAAATAGGTATGTATTCTGCAAAAAATTTAGGCCCTTCTAATTTTGGTAATATTGTAATATTTGTTACATTAAATTACTTAAGCATTGTTCGCATCCTCCTTGACTCTTTGAGTTCCCAAAGAAGATCATAACACAAAATATCCTAACATTTTTTTAAAAATAGGGTCATGAACCCATCTGACCTAGGAGCTTTATCCGGTGGTAAGGAGAAAACTACCTTCTTTACTTCCTCTAAATAAAATGGCCTTAATAAACAATTATTCTCCTCTTCACTAAAAATTGTAGGTATGGCATCCAGAAGCTCCTTTTCATCTTTTAATCTTTGATCACTTGTGCTTTGAGGAGATGTCAAGAGTTCTAAAAAAAACTTATCACCTTCCCTATTTATATCTTCTTCCTTTTTGAGCCAATTCCCTTTTGATATTTCTTGCACATCTTGTATTGCTTTTGTTTCTCTTAATCTGTGTGGAGGCATGAAAATATATAATGTTTCGATCTCCCTCTTTTAGCCATAATTCACATGACTTTTGTCTCCAATAGATCTATTCTCTTGCACATAGTTCTTTCCAAACCTCCAACAACTTTTTGTGCTTGTCATAGAGAGAAGCATCTAACCCATATTGAATTATGCATTCATGAATTGCTTCCAACTCTTTTAATAATATTTCCTTTTGCTGAAAGATGTTCTTAAAAACATGTTTGTTCCAAGATACAATTTGTTGTTTCACAAACATTATCTTTCTACAAAGTTGAAACATCTTTGAACCTTTCTCATATGGCACATTTATTCACCACTTCTTTAACAAATCCATAAACTAGAGGTATCTAAACGACATACCATCAAATTTGAATAACTATTTTCCTTTAGGGATAGAAACATTTGATATATTGAGACATATAGCATAGTGATCAAACCCTGGATAAGGCAATATTTTAGAATCTAACTTATGTTGCAATGAAAACCAATTATATGTGACCAAAAATATGTCCAACCTCTCATATATTTGTAGAAAACCTTTCCTTTTGTTTATCTAGGTATACTCTCCCTTAATTGGCACAATGTCTCTTAATGCATTAGTAGGGATAAACATACTGAAATAGGCCATCACTTTAACTGGTGGACTGATACCCCCACTCTTCTTCTGCAAAGAAACTATTGCATTAAAATCCATTGTCAACACAACCCTCTCATCTCCTAAACCATTTATTTGACGTGTGATTTCATCCCACAAATTTTTCTTATCTATATTTGAAGTTGGACCATATATAATCAACAACTAGAAATTTAAATCAAATTTAGACACCTCCAATAACTACCAGAGGCACTCATTCCTAATGGGCCTAACATTTGCAGTCTCGAGGTTTCATATTTCAACTAATCCTCCAGAGACCCCTTGAGTTGGGGAATGGGTTGATGCCCACTTAACCCATTTCTATATTGAGGCTTCATATGTTACTATTGATGTATTTGTTTCCTACAAAAGAATAATATTCACTCCAAAAGCATTTATTTGAAGCTTGATTCGAGCACGTTTGTCAAGGGAATTAATACCCCTAACATTCCAGGATATTATTTTCATTGTGTGCGAGGAGAGCAACAAGGTCTCCTTGGATGCTTACTTGTCAAGCTTGGGATAGAATAAAATAGCATTTTTTTCACCCATGCTTCAATTTCTTCTTTCAATTTAGTCAAATTAGACTTCCTTCCTCTCTTCCTCGGTTATTTCTTCAAAGCTAGTTGGTAAGAGGTCTATGATAGAGAAAGAGTCTTAGAATAATCAAACTCCTCATCTCTCTACTCCACCCCCTGATTTATTTCCTTCAAATTAGTGTTTTCTATTAGATTTGGTTGTTCCTCTAAACCTTCATTAACATTAATATTCTTTAAAGAATCAACTAGACTCAGGTTACTATCTATCTCCATTTTATTTATATGAAGTTCGTAGTCCCATGCACCTTCCTCTACAATTTCATCAAAAAAAAATGAACCAACTAATATTAAAACTTTCTCTACTAAATCTTCCAATTCATCTTCCCTATCAACCTATTGAAAGTCCAATGCAAGTTACTACTTTCCACCTTCAGACCTAGTAATCAACTTGTTAGAAGGCTGAATAAGCTCTTTAGTAGTAGCAAATGCTAGATGAGCTAAATGATTCATTGTGCCTTGAAACATCAATTTCCTTACTATATCATCTAGTTGTTGTTTTGAAATTTTTGGCAAGGATGGAGAATATAAGTTAAGTGAATAGCCAAAGTACCTTTGCATCAACAAATCTATATTCTTTGGCACCTTTAAAGATACAAAAAAGAGTTTTCTAGGCTTATATTTACTAATACTTCATAGTTTTTTCTTTCTCCCCCTCTTTTTATTTTTCCCATAGGCCTTTGAACTAAAGTAGTTGGCTTCTCTTGGGAACCCTTTGCATTGAAATCCTCCTCAAGGCCTTCTATAGTCTTACTATTATGTGGCATAGCGATTTTATTTTCACTCATAATATGTTGTTGAATCCTATCATGATGCCCCTGATTTTGTGATGCTTTCGTATTCTTGTAATAATTGATGGAATGCCCTAAGATATGACATTGTGTGCAAGCATTCGCTAAAGTTTCAAATTCATTTTTTTATAGCCACACCCCAAATTTAGAATTTAACTAGATTTGGTCTAGTAGATCCTTCTTTGTTTCAATTAAAGCACATGCCCTTATTGGTTTCAAGAGATTTGTAAAGAATAAATAATCATACATAAGAAAAATTCCTACATGATTAGCTATTATCTCTATTAAATTGGACTCCTTGTACTCAAGGGGCAATGTAGACATCTGAAACCAAAAAGGAACATACCTAAAAATAAAATTTGCAGCTTTAAAATTAGGGGTCCAAGGCTGCATGCTCATACCAAATCCTTGAAAAACCTAAGATTTAATCTTATATACATATTTTTGTATTTTTTTGCCAAAAAGGACAATGAATATACCATTTCCTTGATCTAAGTAAAATATTTTTTCAACCCCATCCCACTCATAAATTAATTCCTTTAACTTTCCTAGGTCAACAGTAAGGTTCCAAAACTTATAGATTAGGGCTTTATCTCTAATAAATTTGATTTGCGATTGCAACATGTGTTTTGGGAATGTGAACTTGATGCCCACTTGACACTTTGATGTCATACCCCTTTTCTCTTCTTTAAGTATCTTTCTTTGCACAACAAATTCATCCTTTTGTATTTATTTGTACCTCCATTCTTGCTTACACAGACTCTTTCTACTTGTTGCTTTCTTCTTTTTGGTCCTGTAGCCCTTTTTGCCTCTTTGCTTTCCTTGAGAATTAACATTTTTGTGTGAATATAAAATCTCTTGTTTTTGCTTCACATTATCCTTTAGATCCTACTTCTCTAAACTAAAAGAATCTTCCACCTTTCCACCTGTGCCTTGTTACTAAGTCATGAGAATCTACTTGTTGAGAGTGAGTAGATCCCTGCTACTTTTTATAAGCATATCCTTGCTACTTTTTGTGAGTCATGTTGGGATAGCTCTACTCTTTTTGAATAAAAATTCCTTGAGCCACCACATTCCTTTGATTATATGCCTCATTGTGTTGAAAAATTTGCATTATTTGGATTGAAGGGAACCCCTATATTTCCTAATCCGCTTACAGGCAAGGTTTCTTGATTTGCATGTGTTCCTCTCAAATACTTACTAGATCTAAGATCTCTCTCACAATCTTGGTAGAATTGATTCAAAAAAATTGAATCACCTTGTTTATGCCTTCTTACTTCTTCATTATGCCTCTTCCTAGGTGAATATTTATCCTATTCACAGATGTCAAAAAGCGGTTTTTTTCTTCTATCCAAATGTATATGATGATGAAATGGTAACCAGTTAGGTTTTGTAAATCTATGCTTAATTTCATACAAATATTGCCTTACATGTGTTGATGGTGAAAATGACATAAACAACATTAAAAAATATATATTTCTACTATATTTCTCCTGAAAAAGAAAGACAACATATAGTAGCCTAACTCCCAAGGTCCTGGTAGTTGGTTCTCAACTGCCTGGTGTCACTCAATCGGTCCATGCAACTGTAATGTTCAAGGGACCTATGTTGGTAACAAAGAATACAAGAAGTGAATTATTCATTAAGATACTTGAATAGGGTTTTTTAAATAAAAGAAAAAGATAGATCAGAGGGTAAATCAGCAAACATGAGTCAAACTCATCTAACACCCGGACATATATCTTCAACAATGATTTTTTTCCAATAGATCAATAAAACCAAAGCATGATACAATTCATAGAATAATCTATACCATTGTATGCATCTAAGGTGCTTATTTTAATTCGCATATCACAACTATCTCAAAGATTCCAAAAAGAACACACATTCATTCATTGCCAAGATCATAGATTAACAGACTTCAATAAATTCAATTCAATGATAATCTAATGAGATAATCCTTAAATCCGGCTTCTTCTAATGACTTTCATCACATAAGAAGCAATCATGCTTTAGCACAATCACTGGCATACAAATAGATTATAACTCATCAATCTTATCAAGTAAAACTTAATTCTAACACCATATTGCGTAAACCTGTAATTTTATTTAAATTAAAAATCAAGTAACAATGTATCTCTGTAATAACTATGAAAAATTCTATCTCCAAATATCAGGTGGCCAATTCTATTCTCTATCAGCCGACCCTTACAATATGATTCCCCAAGGGTATTTATAGATATACAAAATATGAAGTCCTCTTCTATTTTAAGTTGACCCACCCTTTTAGGGATTACAATTATCTTTGGAAACTCAGTTAAACTAGAAGAAAAAGAGAAGAGAATAGAAGAAAGTCATGCGCTTCAAAAACTACCAATGTTGCATGCAACATGCAAAGAAAAAGAAAGCCATGCATGCATGAGATTTATGCATGTGAAGTTTTCTCCATCATGTATATGTCATAGCTGGAGAAGACTTGTTGTAATGTGTCTAATTCAGGCCCATCCACCTAGTTGTCTTCAAACTTAATTCTCTCCAACTCCGCTGCAGCAAACCCTCTCATATCCTTCAGCTTTGTCAACTATCTCTTGGCTTCTCTTATTTCTTCTTTGATGTCCATCAATCGATCTATTAACAAATCTTCACCAACATCTCCTCTCTGCATAACCTCTTTAAATCTTTCAGTCCATTTCTTCTTTATTTGGCTTGAAGGTAAGCCTTCTTTTACAAGTACCTCAACATTTACTAAAATAGCAACGATGGCCTCCAACTCCTCAAATTGTTCATTTAGCTCCTTAATAGAATCTTGAACCTCATTTCTATGTTTTAATAGGAAATCTGTTCTAAATCAGAGTATACAAGAAGTCTTTTCCAGAAAATCCTTATTATCTTCTTCTAATATTGACTGTTCTAGGAGGGTAGTCTTAGGCAATTTATTGACCTCTTTCAACTTTTGGTTGTATCCCTTGTACTCCTCCTCTTGTGCTTCCAAATTTTTAAAATATTGTTTCATTTCCTCTATCAGATCTTCTATCATTTTGTAGACCTCAAAATTGTCCTCTAATACCCCATCTATTTCTTGATTCAATTTACTTACCCACTGATCCAACATTTCTTCCTTGCCCCTCACCTGTTCCAAATCATCTACTTCCTTCTTTCTTAGCAAAAATGGGGTCTCAATTGCAGCAATCTGTTGTGATCTTGGAGTAGAAACATTCTTAAGAAAAATATGCAATTGATCTAGTTGAGCCTTAAGCTCATCCTTCCTTTGTTTATCCTTCAACATCCTTGACTTGGTTGAAGATGCTACCACATCAATTAGATTCATTTGCTGATCTCTGGTAGGTCTCCCCAAATTCACAGTGCCTAGCTGATAATCTATTAATTGCATATCTCCTGCCTCCTTGTCCATCATAGGTATAGCACACTCAGCCACAATTTCTCCTTTATCATTCAACCTAGTAGAGTGCAAGATCTTGGCCTTCTTTTTAGGCCTTTCTTTTTCAATTTCCTTCATCATATCCTCCCAATTGAGAGGTTGAGAAGGTGTTAGTTTTCTCTTTTGAAGGTCTAATTTCAACCAAGTCAGAGCTCTTGGAGTAACAGTCATCATGGTTGAAGAAGAGGAGGTAGTAGCTAAGAAAGGTTGCACATTTACCTAAGGTTGAGAATCAACCCTCTGTTTTTTTTTTGCTCTTGTTCCATACTAATTTGTGTCAGTTTTTTAGCTTCCTCCTTATCCTTTTGCTCTTGTACTCTCTTATCTTCTTCCTCCTTCTTCAATCTCTCTTCTTCTAATCTTTCTTTCTCCAAAGCTTTAAGATTTTCTGCATTTTGTTTTTCTTCTTGTTGCTTTTTGACCAGCTCTTCAGCCTCTTTCTCCTTTCGTAATCGTTCTGCTTCTTCTTTTCTGTGAGCTTCTTCAGCAAGCTTTAACTTAGCTACCAGAACCTCTCTCTCCCTTCGGTGTCTTGCCTTCTCTTCCTCAAGGTCATGAATCTTATGTATCAATTCTAACTTATCATTCTCCTCCTTAACCTTGAGCTCATGCTCCTTTTGCCTCTGTTGCCTCTCTACTTCATCATCTTTTGACTTAGCTTCAATTTGTTGTTGCTGTAGTATGGCATCAGCTTGTGTCTTGGCAACAATCAACTTTTGTTTCTCTATTGTTGTAGCTTGCTCATCAACAGCCTTCTTGACTTCTTCAAACAATGCCCATTGATCATCCTCTGTCATTACCTGTTCAGTATCCTCCTCTAGAGGCATATTTTCTTGTGTTCCTTTATCAGACAAAGTTTCATCCGAATTTTTTCCAACATCATGAATTTCTACCTCCACTTCTTTTCCCTTTATAGTTTCAACAATATTATGAAGAGTCCCTTTTTGCACTTCTTCACTTTGTTTTTTTCCAAGTGGGACTTGAGTAGAAGATTCACCCAATGTAGGTGCTGAAACCACCGATCCTATTTGTGCATCTCCTTCTTGTGTCTCTAATTCATCAACTGTTGTTTTGAGCTCTATTTCTTCAATGTGTGGAGGAAGGAACTCCAAAGGCTCCTTGGGAGTTGTCTTTCTTTTAATCCTTTTATACCCTTTCCTCTTTTTAGGAGTTGGTCCTTGAGGAGCTTTGGTTCTTAGAACCAACCATTGAACACTTCTATCCAAGACTACTCGCCCTATCTGCTTAATGTCAATGGTTTCCTCACTATCCCAGTCAATTGGATCCAAGCTTTTAGTCTCAATGTTTAAAGCTTCATAAGATGGATCCAATACAACTCCATCATCCACCAATGTGTTAGGAATGTCATTCTTGATACCAAGCTCTGCCATGAGTGAGACAAGTAATCTTTCATAATAATTCTTCCTCAAATCATACTCATCCTGTCGGTCACTCTAGAAATCTTCCAATAAATTGAAATGTTTATCAAACATAGAAGGCAGCAAGGCATTCATTTTACTCTTTAGGTCAAAGTGCTTCTAAGTTGTATACAAACCTAGCTTTAACTATATCAACTCACTGCACACCACCTTTGCTCCTACCAAATGTTGATAGTTGTACTCACCCAGCTTCATGGGGAACTTATGACATCATGTTGTATGTTTCAATCCAAACCGAGCATTAACCCCGAGAGCTTGATATACAAATTCCATTAAAACTATCCTATTATTGCAACATCTCGGCAGCAAATGTGGATGAACTTCAAACCCAACTAGCCTGAAGTATGTAAACCTAGGGTATTGAATGTACCAACATCCCCATTCAGTGATAAATGCCATGGCCTCTTGGCTCAATCTGTACCCTGCATCTTCGTTGAGTTGGTTAATGATCACATATATTAATGCATCATTAACCCTTATTAATTGAGTCTCAGTAACCTATAGGAATAGCTAGTTATAATGCTCCCACACATTCTTTTGTCCATCTAACACTCCCATTATCCCCACTCTGTTTAGACCTGGGAAGATACCTACTCTTGCTACTGCATACACAATGTAAGAAGTCGTGAAAAAGCATTTAGTCTCCCTAATACTAGTGAATTGATCATGAATGGCATCTGATACAATCATCGGCCAATCAAATTGATGGGTGCCATTTAAGATTATCTGGATGAAGGGAAACATCCACTCCTTGAAATGAAAGGCATCTCTCTTCCCAAAGGCCCTAGACAACATCATTATTAAATCTTATACTTCTTTATAAAAATCTATCCTCTTTGGTTGGTCTGCAAGCTTGGTTAGAGACTTCTTCTCTGTTTTCAGCCACTTTTTGTTCAAGTGAGACTTGTTGGATTCCTTATATTTTCTATATTTCTCTAGGGCCTTTGCCTCAGTTAACTGCACCAAGTTCTTGGGATCTGGGACACTAAATATACTTTAAAAAATTTGAGGAGTGACATCAATGATTACATTATCTTGTGAATCCATGCATTGTCGAGTAGCCAGATTTTAAGCTCTTGCAACTGTCAAGATTAACTCCGGGCATTGGATTGATAGAGGAAACATGGTGATATGAGCCAAATCGGAATCAACAATTCTTTTTGTTCTCCCTATTATATCTTCAACAAATGTTTCTGAATACAACTCCTCAAAATTATATTGGCCCAGATTTGTGTCGATGATGTCTGACCAATCCGATTCCACTTTTCTTACTGTGACAATAGGACTTTTGTGGTTATACCTCAAGGTATAAGGTAACTATTATGGCTTGATCTTTTTGGGCTTAGCTACTGCTTTTGATGTTCCTGTAGGCCGATTCCTTTGGAGAGCTTCTCCCGATGTTCTTGACATCCTTTAGATTTCCTACAACAAAACCTCTAGTTATATCCTTGAATAAACATCTCAAAATCATATCTTTCATACATACATCGGAGGCAGAACCAGGTAGAAAACATCATAAACAATCCTCTTTTAACATACTGTCGGGCTCGGAGGAAAATTTTTTATTGATATTCTACTAACAAGAAGCGAGCTTGGAATAGTAATCGAAACCGGATCCAAAATGGAAACTGATTCGGTTTCCTTCAAATTTTCTATTTTCACATTCTATTTCGATTCCGCTTCCGCTTCCGCCAAGGTTGACATTATCCCAAAATAAAGCTTCTTACTACAAGTGGAGTCAGAGACGGGATGAAAAATGGAATTGACACTAATCATAAAACACATCCAAAATTCTAAATCAATTTCGATCCCGCTTCTGCCTATGTTGACCATGATGTCATCAATGATTTTAACAGTTTAATGCACAACTTCATGATTAAGGACTAAGGTCATATTAAATGAAATGAGGCTTAACTATAACATGAAAAGACCATGCCCATATGACTGTGGGGGTGACTATACTTTAGGGCATCATATTTAATCACTCAAAAATGTGAATATAGAAATGCATAAAACCCTAATCTAAAAACATGATATAAAAATTAGGGCACAAATTTACCCCTTCCTAATTTAACCAGATTAAATGCGTAACAAAAACCCTAAGAAAAACAAGATTCTACCAACCCTAACTCACTGTAACACTTGAATTTAGTCTATTTTACTGTGGAACCCTAATTTAATCTATGCATTTAAAAACTAATGCAGCACGATGCAATCACGACAAAACATGAAAACAACCGTGTCCTAACTCACTAAAAACTAGAAACAAAAGCAAAAATGAAACCAAGAACAACAACAAAGAAAGAAAGAAAAAAAAATCATGCAAACCCACAGAGATGGCAAACTTGCCCAAAGCAAAACAATCTAACATAAACAAGAAAACACGAAAGCAAAATAAAAGAAAAACGAGAATAGGAACCCTACCTCGAAAGCAAAACTTGGCAAACCTTCTGAAGAAATCCACAAGAAATTATCCTCCTCTTTCAATCGATTCACTCAGAAGAACTCCATTGCTGCACTACTTCGCTCTTTGATTTCTTAACAATGATAATAATCACCAGTTTAATCCCTAATCAAGGTAAAACTTGAAGTTTCTACCTATGCATGGCAGCTATCATTAATGCATTAAAGGCAATAAAGCGGAGTGGAGAAGAACTAACACATCACTGCAGTGTGACTTCAATAAAAATTCAATGACCAAGAATGGCGGGATCGGACTCGGAATGAAATCTGATTTGGAAACTTGAGTAATTTCCCAACTTCATTCCCATTCCAGTTCTAGTTCCGCCAACAAAGCATAAAACAAAACCAAACACAAAAGTAAAACAAAAAGACTAAAATAATAAAACTTAACATAAGGACTTAGTCTAAAACAAAAGTTCAAAAAGCGGAGGTAGAGACGGGATGAATTCTGATTTTGAAACTTTGAAGAAATACCAACTTAACTCCCACTCCGGCTCCATGTCCGACAGAGACAAGACAAAAGGTTAAAAAGAAAGACTGTCGGGATGGGAATCGGAAAGAGTTTTGAAAAAAGTTTCAAAACCCGATTCAGTTTCGACTCTGGTTCCGACAGACTAAACCAAAGAAAAAAAAAGTGTTTGAAACAAAAGACTCCAAACTTTGTTTGGAAAACAACAAAAGATAAAAACACAAAAGGGGGACCCATTTTGACCAAAGCAAAATATGGGGTGGTTATGCAAGGCATAACAACATGTTGTCATCCCAGGTTTCTAGTGGGTCCACGATACTGATGTGACCTCTTGGCATAGCCTTGGGGACCATGAAGGCCTAGTGGTTTGATTTTTTCTAAACATAGCCATTGCTCTGCCATTTTTTCCCCTTACAAATGTGTGTATTGTTACTCATGTTGTGTATGGATGTTTTCATGGTAGTATGACATTTTGGGTGCATTAATTTACACATAAATGATGTTGTACCCCATTGGGTGATTATGTTATTTTTCAACTATTATTTATATGTTGCAAGTACACTTGATGTGTGTCTTGAGTATGAAGATATATGGTATTTCTCCACATGAATATGTTGGTTCAAGTTATGCCCAACTATGGTTATTTTAGATATGTCACACAAGGATTTTCCATTGTTAATACCTAGTGATAATTGAATCTAGTACAGGATGTGTTGTGTCAAAGGTAATTTCATAGTTTTTCCTTGTTGTGAGTTACTAATAATTGCATGAGTTAATTTAACGGTTTAATTTCTCTATTGATCATAAATATTTTTTGATAAATTAAAAGGTTGTATATTATCCAAAAAAATACTTATGTGATTTGGGGAAAAGGGAAAAATAAGATGTAAATTTATTATGATCGAAATAGATTTCAAGGGATATGAATGCATATGCTTGATTTAATCGTTTAATTAAATTTAGAATTTAAGGGATGTTGAATGTTCTTTTTTTCTCAATCTCATCTTAGAGGAATATTAAGAGAATAAAAATAAAATATATATATAAATTAAAAATACATTCAAAAGAGAATAAAGGAAAATGAACTTAGACAATTTTGGTTATTCATTTTTTGAAATAAAATTCTCTTTAAAACCCTCCTTTTGAAAATTTGAATTTTGGAAGATTTTTACTCAATTTGAATTTGGAAAAATTGGGAAATATAATTGAATTGGATTGAAAAAGAGTGATAATTGTGTGTTTGAGCTCCACTTCTTCAAGTTGGGGAGAAATTACAAGATTTAGTTGGATTTTTGAGGTAAATATATATTCCCTTATTTTTTGTGTTCTTTTCATTTAAACCAATGCTCACCCTTAATGGGGCATAGGACTTCCCTCATAAATTTCTATTTGTAGAATTAGAGTAGGATTAAATTGCATTTGATTTAAAAAATACCATTTTGTGCATTCATCGTGCTGATTTTTTTTTAATAAAAAATGAATTTATTTTCATAAAGTAGATGTTGTCCATATTTGAACCAAAAGGGAACCTTTTTTACAAGTTTTATAAATAGGAAAAAAAAATTGAGCTCCATTAATGGAGTTTTGAAAAGTCTCATGGTTTGCGCATTTAAAATGAATAAGAAAAAAATCATTTTGAAACTGAATTCAAATGCTTTAGAATGGGGGAATTAATGGGTTTTTGTGATAAATATTTTGAAATCATGTTTAAATTTTTGTTTTCCAATTTTCATACCTTATTTTCTATGTAATACTCAATTGTGTTGAGTTGTGAATAATCTAAGATATATGTGTTAGAGAGTAGTAGGGGAGTGGATCTGACATTTGTTGGGCTCCAGTGGCTCAAGGATACCTCATGTGAGAGTTTCCTTAATAAGTGACAACTAAAATTAATTGGGTAATTAAAAAAATCTAAGATAATGATTCCTATGACATATCTTGTGTTGTAATTGATGTCAAAAGTTCTATGAAGAGTGTTGCATTTTGGTTATTTGGTTGCCAGATTCTCTAAGAAATGCCCTATATTTCTCCACTAATGATGTTTTTCTCTTGTAATTTGGAGGATAGCTTTATGTTATGTCAAGGAATGTGTGATCCAAGTTTCAAATCATTTGGTTACCAAAAGGGTATTTATGAGAATGATAAATTGAAGACTATGTTGATTCTATGGAGTTATTCTCAGAGGTGTAAGGGTTAGCTCTACATATCTCTGTATTTCAAGATATGGTTGTGTAGCTCAAAATTTAATTTCATTGAAATTTGAAGGTGTTATATCCAAAGTTTCATGTCAATAATCCTTCCACAAAAAAATTCAGAAGTAATAAAGTACTAGATTGAGTTAAGGCAATGCAAAGTAGTTCAAAAGGCTTGTTGGAATGATTTGCATTCCACTACATGTGGATATTTGGCCAAGTAGTTTTGAGGAAATTATCAATAATTTCTAAAGTATACTATATGGAAGTTTCAAGTAATTTGGTGTTCTGCAAATTTAGCTTTCAAAGTGTTAGTGTGATACAATTAGTTTCAAAAGCTTAATCTTCATTAGAACATGTGTTTGAATACTTGTACCAACATAAAGTTGTGAATTTTAGTAGTATGAGTTTGTGTGGACACTCCAAATGTCTTATAGTGTCTAAGGTATAAAGTGTATGAATATATTTCTTGTTTATAGTATCACACAATTGTTTCAAGTCATTTTGTAAAGTTATGACTTTTGTTGAGGTCAACTAAGATATATTGATGGTGTGTACCACTAATTCAATATTGAGCAGATATTATGGAGTGTTTGAAGGTGTTGTATGGGTCATGCCAAATCATTTGAAAGAGATCAAAATATTGAATTATCATTCTTGTGTACCGCCATTGGATGTGAAGTTCGACATGTTGCAAGCTACATTTTCTTGTTTATGGATGACCTTTTTTTTTGCAAAGTGTGTAGATGATGTTCATAGAAGATCAAAGGTGTGAAGATTGTTTAATCTGAAAATCATGTTCCTCTTCCTAGTGTTGTGTGTAGTCTTTTGGGTCTTTCCCTCTACACATTTCATATTGTTTGTTTTATCTTTGGCCAACTCACAAAAGTAATATTCCTTATTGTAGGTCGACATGTTAAATGTGATTAATGTAATATCATGTATAAATTGTAAACCTAAATTTGATCTAGGGTGTAGTAGCAATGTGAAATGATGATAATTGTGTAAGTGATTGAAAGATAAAGAGAAATTGTGGCAGATCCTATCTAGTTTCATCTTGATAATATTTTTATAAAAACGGAGAAGTGAAGAAATGTGCTTGATTTTTTGTTGGAGGCAGTGAGCCAAAATAAAATTGCTTAATTGTTGAAAGCAGTGAGATAGTAGGAAATTAAGAATATATTTGTAGAGGTTACAAAGAAGAATTATAATCATCTAAAGGATTGAGCTTAATTATCAATTTCAGGCAGTGGAAGGATTGTCATTTTCTAATCATTCTTGAGTGTGTGCTCAAATCAAGGAGTTGTAGCTTCCTTTGGAGTGACTCTAAAATTTTAATCAGGGAGTTATAGATTTCTTGGGTTGTAGTCCTAAAACAAATTTGTAAATATTGTTCATCTTGTGAGGTTAGATTAAGATAGTAGCTCCTAGTAGCTTTTCTCACTGTGGTTTTTCCCGTGTGGGGATTTCCACATATATCTGGTGTGTTCAAGATCTCGAACACTCATACAAGCTTGATATGAGCATAAAGGACATTACCACTTAGGGAGTGTTGATCTTTGTTGATTGAGTAACTTATTCTCTTGTGAGAGGTGTACTTGATCCTACTTAGTCGATACCATAGGCTATTGTGATGACACTCCCTACTCCCTCTCTAGGTTTGTGTCCTTGTGGCCACTAGAGTTGTAAATGATGATAAATTATACCCTTATCCTTCATGTGTTAATATTGAGGTTGTACATGTTGAGTGTATACTTTATGTTTGGTGTGTGTATGTAATATTTACTAACAAATGTTTGGTGTGAGTGATTTTGTAGCATGTGTGAGTTTCTCCAAGTATAGTGGAGTAGACCTAAGGGTACTACATAGTTGGGTGGTGTGGAACCAACATTTGGGACTATAATATATTGGAAAGAGCTCAAGATTACAATTAATTTGGAAAGAAAAGGCTTCACAATTATTTACTTTATTGTTGCATATTATTATAAAAAAAATTGAAGGAAATTTGAGTCCTCACATCAATATGTAATTTAATTACTAAAACTCCTTAGTGGATGGATTGTAAATTTTTCACATAAGTGGTGTCAGTATCATATATTATTTTATGTGTTTTGGTGTTGGAGTTGAAAGCATTGTGATCTTGTATGCTCCTTAAAATTCTTATGGTTTTAGATAAAATAAACTTAGAGAATATTTATTTTAGGTTTTAAAAATAAATTTAATTTTAGATAGCATGCAATTAAACATTGAAAGCACTAGGCTCCTCTCTTGTTCCTTAGTGTGTTGGTCATATATTTATGCCTTGTTTAGAGGGTTTTTAAGGTCCTTTGTGAAATATTGGGTTATACAAGAGGTGTGGGACACCTTCCCCTTGATATTTTATATCATTGGTCCTATGTTGGAGCCCCCTGAGTGCTCCCCATCCCTTAGGAGCTATCTCCTTCATGGGATAGTGTGATATAATATTGGGTGTCTAGGACCACTCTAATATCTCATTTTTTTGTTTTTTTCTAATCATTTTTTGCATAATTTGTATTTCCTTATGGTCCTTGAGTGGTGTACTTATCCTAGAGGCCATAAATGGGTTTTGGTTTCCTCACTAGATAGGACACCAGCTAGGGATCAAGACTACAACATATGTTAGGGACTCTAGCAAAAGAATAGGACACCAACATAATTGTTGGACCCATACATAGATATTGGATACCTATTTACTCATTCTAGGGTCCCTCTAGAATGTTGGTTTCCAACCTATGTTCTAGTGTCCTCTAGATGTATTGTATTCCTCTAGCATGTTGTGTCCCTCAACTCATCGGAAAATGAGTATTTGTATAATTTTTTGGGAAAACTTTATGAATAAAATTTGTTCCCATGGTCTTGTGAGTATCTTACATTTTATATATCATCAATATGTGTCATCATTAATAATTTATGCTATTTTTTGTATTGGGAAAATTCCCTTGAATAAAATCAACCCAGTATATCCTCTTGTATGAAGGATCTTATATCTCATAGGGTTTCTTAGTTTGGTAGGGGTATAACCCATGTGTTAGAGGCCCTGTGTTGGGTCATATTCCTCTTGGGTTATAATATGTTAGTTTATAGTTGTTAGTCTTCTTCTTGTACCATGTTGTGTAAGCAAAAATTATATCTTGTTTAGTGTATCCTTGTGCAATATGATACCATTGTGTCATGTGTGTAGAGTTAGTGTGTTGCAAAAAAATGTGTGTTTTCCAAGCTTATGTCCTTTGGTATTTGGTGGGACATTATAGTAAGTGTAGTTAAAAAAAATTATTCCACCTAATTCTATCTCTTTAAATCTAAGAGGCACATAAAAACTATATTACTAAATATTATGTTGGGGCATGCATGACAACACAAGAAAAACTCTATTGATTAAATATTTAATTCTTAATTAGATATAATATTTTATTATAACCATCCTAGGGAAAAATATTCAACCAATAAGTTTCTTCTTATTTTTTATGAACATGGCATTGGTAGTTATGCCACTTTCAAGGAAATTGAAGAAGCTAGAGATTTATGCATGTTGATCTTCTCACCTTCCCTACCCATACACATGACAAGTCCAATAATTAGGCATGATTATGTCATATAAATTCAATATTTACTAAAAATAATAAAGGGTAGTATGGGTGGCCAAACATATTGAAATTATATTCGAGGGGAAGAATTGATTATACTTTCAATTAGGAATTTCAAGCTTGGAATTTCATAGTGTAATATTAAGGTAGAATTTTAGAATACAAGCAACATTTTGTTATATCTTGGTTCCATTTAAAAATATATGAGATCAAGCTAGGCATCCCATGTATATGAGGAAGAATAGGTGGAAGTTGTTCAAAACATATTGTACCACTACCTAGGGATGAGAATAAAAAATGCATGAATACTTACATGAGATGCATCATGATATTAAATAACTTTTGGAAGGACTTTTAGAATCAATAATTATATTTAACCTTAACTTTAGGTGTTTAAATTATTTAGTTAGTTATCAAATAAAATGAATATATTGATCAAATAAATAATAGATACTTAAGAACCATACACAAGAAACATATAATTTTGTAATGGGAAAAACCTAAATGGCAAGAAGTTAACATACATCGATGAGTGATTTTTTTTTTAAATGTTATAAAAATAAAACTTTAGAACCTAGAGTAAAAAATATCCCCATCCTTCTAAATGACCTCTCTCAAACATCTCAAAATATTCTCCTTAATTCTCCAAAAAAATAATACTCCTGAAATATAGGGAGTGAAAGGTAAGTAACTCATTTATGGTATGTTAAACCTATTGGAAACATGAGCATGATGGCACATGGATGGTGTATGTTATTTTAATTGATGTCAACCCATTGTAGAAATGCAATAGTGTTGGTCGGGAGAAGACCAAATGGTGTGGATAATTGGCTAAGTATTAGAGTGCAATTCCAGTGTTATAGTGAACAAATTATATAGTCTGCATTGCTCTATTATGTAATATCTTGTCATGTGGTTTTGAGTTGTTGATGATATGTATTGAGGTATTCAGATCCAAGTTTTCAAGGCTGTATGTCTTCCATAGTTGAAGATAATGTTGACAGAGTATCGACTTTGTAATGGTAGAGTTACTAGTACAAAGTACAAATTGGAATGCTCTAAATTCCACTAGGATGAATATTATTCTATACGGTTTTGAGGAAATTTGTATAGATGTCAGAAGTATGTATGCTCCAAGTGGTAAGTGTTTTTGTGGTCTACATGTTAAGTTATGAATGAATAGTTGTTTCATTCAATTATTGCTTCACTAGTTTTTTTGTGTGGTGTCGACCTAAGGATTTTGGGGTCATGCAGAGTTAAGTATGTAAGGAGCGGATTTATGGGAGTGATTATAGGTCATTATAACCTATTTTGGAGGTCTACATGTTTTGTCTCTTTCTGCAAGGTGTGTGTTAAATTTTTAAGCTGAAAGGTTATGTGGTACATGATTCATGCAACTAGGTCGACCTAATTGATGTTTTGGTTGGTTGAGGTATATATAAAAGGTTAATTCATTATGTGATGTGAATGTGGAATGTGTGTGAGATGATGAGTGTGTGTAGAGTGTGTGCGAAATTTGATGTAGTGTGAAGTGCAAAAGGTGTAGTGGTGAAGTATGAAGTGTGTTAAGTTTGTTTTCAAAGCTTGATTGGAACTATATCTTCGGCACATCGTAGATGCATTATTAGTAGTTTATTTTGGTAGTGAGCCACTATTTCCACTATATTTTTATATTTTAGGGAGTGATAAATTCTTTAGTTTTGGATAGTGAGTCCACCATTTTGTAATCTCCATTGTAACCGATTATAATATATTGTGAGCCAATCCTCACCATGTGTTTTCCCTTTCAATTTTCCATGTAGATCTAGTGTTCTTGTGTTCCTTGACCTGTGATGCATTCTTTTTATGTTCCTTTCTATTAGTTAAATTTTAATGTGATGCTTTGAATGGACTTTTAAATTGATAAAGCTAATGATTTTTAGTAAATACTAATTCACCCCCCCCCCCTCTTAGTATTACGGGTGTTCTATAATTAGTATCAAAGCTTGATTCCTTCTATTGGCTTGATTGTTGGGGTAGATCTTAGAGGTTGAAAAAATGGCTACAAGGAAGTATCATATCCCTTTGAAAGATATTATCCCTACAAAGTTTAGAGAAGAAGATTGTGAATTTGGTATGGAAGGAGAACTCAAATCAATTATTGATGATCTAGATAAAGCATAATGTGAGAACAGATAATTCAAAGAGAATATTAAGGATATAGATGAATGTATCAAAATTTGAGGTAATAACTCAAGAAATCTAAAGAAATATTCAAGGAAACAAATAAGAAACTCAAACAATTAAATGAGACAATCACCAATCTAAAATTGCAAGCTGGAGAAGGAAAAAGATTTGAAGACTGCTTGAATGCCAAATTGAAAGATAACTTAAAAGAATTTTCAAACCTTGAACATGAGATTATGAATTTGAGATTGGATATGGAGAAATCAAAGATTCAAGAAGACAAATTCAAGAAGAGCTCCACCTTACTTGATGAGATGATTGCAAATCAGAAGGATTCTAAGGACAAAGAAGGATTAGGGTATGAAAAAGGAGAAATTTCAACAATGAATCAGGCTTCAAACAATGCTAAAAAGAACAATGATAAGAAGAACAATGTCAAACAGGTCTAGAATCAGATGAAAGATTTTAAGATACCTCCTGTCAGACAACCTTCTACACAAAGGTATTCATCTTTTCATGGTTACTATTATTTATGCAATAAATTTGGACATAGAGAAGTAGAGTGTAGAAGTATAATGAATCAAAATGTTCAATCCTTTTTTGGTCAGTGTTTTATATGCAATAGATTTTTTCATAAAGCTAGTGAATGTAGAAGTTAAGTGATGAATGGTTACAATAATGATATGATGTTTCAACCTTTCAATGATTACTATTATACATGTAGTGGATTTTGGAACAAGGATTTTGAATTTAGATCTAAAATGGCAAGAAGTAAGTCTATTAAGAAAAAAGGTGGCATATGTCATAAATGCAATAAACTAGTACACTATGATAATTAATTTTGCAGAAGTAAGAATTTGAAACTCTCTGCTTCAAAGAAGAAGATTAATCTAGTGAAGAAGATTGATCTAGTTGAGATGAAGGAAATGAAAAATACATGGAAGAAAAAGGAAGAGAGTGAAGTGAAGAGCGAGTTTGTGCTAGCCCCTAGTGTAGATATTTCCTTTGGGAACTAGATAAAGAGCTTTGGCTTTGGGGGGTTTTTAAAATTAAACATTCAATGCCCCCACCAAAGATGTGGTTTTGATGCATTCAAAACATTGGTATATATGTAGTTTGACATGGTTGATCTGTTGATGGTATATCTGGTGTAAAATATCATGTTGCAAAGATTTACGAAGTGATTGAAGGTGCCTATGATGACATAGTGAAAGTTTTCCATTTTTTTCAACCTAAATGTATCTACTATAATCAATGCATATTAGGTCACTGGAAAAGACTTTATAAGTAATTTTACATTTATTAAAGTCATTTTTAAATGGCCAATTGAAGTGGAGAGCATAGCAAAGGCGATTCGAAGCAATTCCAAAGTGCCATTTTGAACCCTACTGGTGAACTCCAAAGGTATTAATCAATTTTCTTACAAACCTTACCTCTATGAAGATTCACAATGTTTACTCCTCAAGTAATTGATGTTATGAAGTTTCCTAGACCTAAATTTAAGAAGTGCCCATTCAAATCTATGTAATCAGATCATGAAGGTGCATTTTTTAGGGTTCCATACAGTGTGATACACATAGAGGATGTGTGAATCTATATTCATACTAAAATGGAAGAGTATAATCATCTGAAGATGGAAAAATACTAGGTGAATGTGTTGACTGGAGATGATTTTAAATTAAAACCTGAATATGAGAGATTAATGGAGAAGAAATTGGATGTGTGAAATAAATTTCCCAATTTCTACTATGAGGATGAGTGGGTTAAATATGTGTTGAGCTGAATTCATGACAAATTCATGTGGCTGGATATGCTACACATGATAAAAAAAAGGAAGCTATTAGGGTTGTTACAAGGTTGTTCTCAAATGGACTAGTTTCGATAATGAAGGTTGTGAAGAATGATGTGGTAATGAAGCTCATCAGTGCAAAGTTTGAAAAATGAGCCCTTAAGGTAAATGATATAGATGATCTAGTGGTGAATTATGCATCTATGATGATTGGGAATAAAATTTTATATACAAATAGAGAGAACTATGTGCCAACCATAGTATTCCACAGAGCTTGCCAAATGGTGAAGAAAAGTGAAGACATTAATTTTTGTGAGCTCCCTAGACAACAATTGATAGAGAGCCTACAAAAGACCAAAGAATCAAGGTACCCCTTCTGATATGGTACCTTATTTATCTGTTTTTTATTTTACTTTCTTAGAGAAGTTCCTAGAGCAAAGAATGGTGTATGGTTAAATAATATTCTAGTTTTTATTCAAGTAAGAGATCACTTGAGAAGGTTAGGAAACCTAGAAACCCAAAAATATATGTTGTGGGGTTTCTTTAAGACATTTTTAAGGTAGAATACAAGAAAGGTACATAATTTCGACAAGAGTAGTTAAAAATTATAAGAGTGATATAACCTACATGGATAACAAAGATTACTACTTAATGGAAGAATTTGAACCTAGAATAGTTTGGGTTCCAAAGCTTGGATATGAGATAACTGGAGTAGAGCTTATCAATTTTGCAGAAGTTGTGTTGATCAAACCAAGAAATCTATCTATGGATATATTTGGCACATATTCAGAGAAATCTAGTTAGGTGAATCTGGAAAAGAACAAGAAAGATATTGAGAAGAATTTTGAGAAGATGAAAACTCAAGTGGAGCAAATAGTGAACACTCCTAAGGGTTCTATGGAGAAAAAAAATCCATTACTATTTTTGTACAGGGTACTCCAAGTACAAGAAGGTTAGTCAAGACCTTTGTCCCCTCTCCTAATATTCTTAAGTCCTCTACAATAGAGCCTACAAGGAGTTCCAAGAAGAAAGAAACATCTAGCATCCTTGAAGCACAAAAGACTCCTAAGAGCATAAGAAAATAAAAGGCTACCAGGGAGAATTATATAATCTATGAAGAAGAATAAGAAGGACCCTAGTTAGTTTGAAAGAAGAGGTCTCAAGTCTCTCAGGAAGAGACTTGTGCAAAGAAAAAAAAAATTTGATATAGTTAACACTAAATGTGAGGAAGAAGTAGAGAAAGAAAAGAAAGCTTTTGTTTTTTAGAGAAGAGAAAAGAGTTCAATAGAAGGAGAAAAATCTTCTAAAGACAAGGGAAAGAAGAAAAAAAAGAATCCTCCATTTAGGGAGTATAGTCCAATGAAGTTGGATGCTTTGTTTAGCAGAATTGTAGAATTTGGATTGCTAAAGGAAACTGTTGAAATGTTTCTAGAAGCCAATGATGAAGATAAGGTAACAATAGAAGAATTTATTATTAAGTATATGGTAACATTTGACACTGGCCTAGATAAGATTGAAGATCAATTTCCTGATGATCTAAAAAAATGTGTTGACTACAAGAAGACAATAATCCATTGAAGAAGATGCAAAAATAAAGGCATTATCCTTGGATAATATTGGTTCTTTACTATCTCAAGAAGACAGACACAAGTTGTCTAAGTTGTATAGCAAGAATTTTAGAAAAAAGAAAAGAGTGAACACTCTTATGAGCAAAGATAAAGAAGATATTGAAAGGATGAGGAGTGAGACACTATAGAAGGTTGAAGAACTTGCTAAAGGGTTGGGAGTCCCTCCAAATAGTGAAGATAAAATGAAACATAATACATATATTCTAGAAAGAAATAAACCTAATATTGAACAACATGAGCATGTGTCTAAGGATGCTCAAGAAGACATGGTAATAGATGATACCCCTCTAGATGTGAAGAATGTTATAGAAGAAGAAAAGGAAGATGATAAAAATAATGCCCTAGAGAAAGATGAAGCTCAAATTTTTTAAATTTCCCCCCTCCAGATATGGAGAAAGATGTTAAGTAGAGAGAAGAAGATAAATAAGAAATCTCAAAAAGGACAGAGACACAAAAAAATAAAGCTTGCATCCTTCGGATGGTGAGAAGTTTGTAGAAGAAGAAAATAATGTTAGAGAATATTTTGCTAGTGGAGATAAGGATAAGAGTGAGAAGAAGGAAGGAGAAAGGAGAAAGTGCTAAAATTGGTGGTGAATCCTCCAAAGCTTTTGGAGATTGTTTGAAAGATTTATTGGACATGAAGCTATAGTTTGAACTAGTGGTTTCTACACAGATCCTTCAAAATCCAATGCAACGAGGACAGGTAGATATGGATAATATTTATCCCCTGCATAATTTACAACTTGGTGATACTTTTCATGCCTCTTTAAGGAAGGAAATACTTCAAACACACCAAAAGAATGCAAAAAAAATAGTAGTAAAGGTGTTACAAGATGACATTCTTAGAGAAACTATTGATAATTCCTTGTCTGGTGTACAAAATTTGAAGTTGTTAGATTCCTTTAAGGAATAATCTACTGGTTTAGAGGAAAAAATGGAGAAGGAAATGAAAAAGAAAGACAATGATAAGAGATTGACTGAGATTTTTGATAAATAAAGTGCAACACATGGCAAGTTACAAGGAGACTTGAAGGGAGTACAAAAATTATTGGAATATGCTAATGTATTGTTTCAGTTTTTCTTGAAATGGCCTACTTCTACAAGGAGCATAAAGGATCAAATGGACTTAATTAAGTCATGAATTGCTAAGGACTCCAGTGCATATGATCTAGAAAATGATGTGGATGGTGCAATAAGGGAAACTATTGAAAATTTGCATGCTCAATTCTTCCTACTGCAAGAATAAAAAGAGAAGATCATAATGCAGTACAATTAACTCAAAGATTTGGTAAGTGAAAGACTTACATCATTAGCTAGAGTTTTAGCTAGTGCAGAGAAGATAACACAAAATTCCATCTAATGCCTAATTCTCTAGAAGAAGGAGAAGACCTCCTTGTGTAATATGAAATTCATAATTCATTACTTCCCTTTGCTAAGAAGGATTGGGAGGTAGCTAACAAAGACTTGGAGGCACTTCTTGCCAAATTAAAGGTGTTGTGCAAAGGTATTTTATCTTCTTCTAGTTGAAGGTGTACATTTATATTTTGTATAAGTAGTTTTCTATTTACAATGTATATATGTGAAAGTGATTAATGGTGCTACGGTACTTTTTTGGTCATTTTTTTTGGTAAATAACATTGTCAGGGGGAGCCACTTTGATGCAAATATTTCCTAAAGGAGAAATTTCTAGATAAGTGTGTTGGGTATAGGAGAGAAGCAAAAAAAGGGAGATACCCTCATGTATATACATCAATTTTTGATTACTTTTGGAGAATGTTCTAGGAGAGTAGTTGTGAGAGAGTGTTGTCATCAATGACAAAGGGAAGATTGTTGGAAACATGAGCATGATGGTGCATGGCTGGTGTATGGTTTTTTCATTGATGTCAACCCATTGTAGAAATGCAGAAGTGTTGGCTCGAAGAAGACCAAATGGCATGAATAATTGGCTAAGTCTTAGAGTGCAATTTGAGTGTTACAGTGAACCATCTTTGTGGTTCGCATTGCTCTATTATGCAATATCTTGTCATGTGGTTTTTAGGTGTTGATGATGTGTATTGAAGGTATTCAAATCCAAATTTTCAAGGTTGTATGTCCTCCATAGTTGAAGATAATGTTGAAAAAGTATCAACTTTGTAATGGTAGTGTTACTAGTATAGAGTGCATATTGAAATTCTCTACAATATTCCACCATGGGTGAATATTATGCTATGTGGTTTTGAGGAAGTGTTTAGAAATGAAAGAAGTATGTATGCTCCAAGTTGTAAGTTTTTTTTTGGTATGTGTGTCAAGTTGTGAATGAACACTTGGTTCATTCAATTATTGCTTCACCAATTTTTCTATGTGGTGCCAACCTAAGGATTTTTGGGTCATGTAAAGTTGACGTATGTAAGGAGCAGATTTATGGGAGTGATTATAGGTCATGCTGACCTATTTTTGAGGTGTATACATTTTAGTTCCTTTTGCAAGTTTTGTGTGTTAAATTTTTAATCCAACAAGTTATATGGTACACTGTTCATGCAATTAGGCCGACCTAATTGATTTTTTGGTTGGTTGCGGTATATATGCAAGGTTAATTCATTGTGCGATACAATTATGGAATGTGTGTGAGATGATGAGTGTGTGGAGTGTGTGTGTAAAATATGATGTAATGTGAAGTGTGAAAGGTGTAGTGGTGAAGTATGAAGTGTGTTAAGTCAATTTTTCAGAGCTTAATTAGAACTGAGAGGCTTTAGATAGAGAAAGTTATTAATGTTGTAGATTCACTTACTAAACCAGTAAACATATAGAAATTTTATTGTAGGGAGGTTATGGGCCTTTAACTCTCTAACACTTAAAAATTATCTTGTGTCTACGATATAAATATCAAGTGAGAGAATATTAGGATTGGATGTACTATTCACCTTACAACTTCTAATATCTATTATAACTTAATTATATTTATCTATTGTAAGTTAGTTATGTGTATCTATTGTTCATAGATGGTAAATAGTGAATGTATCTCCAATAATCATGGAGTGAAAAAATAGAACACCCATGTGAGGGTGGAGATACATGAAATTAATTTTAAATTCTCTAATGACATAAATATTATTATAAGTGGGTGTTAAATATGAGGTTACATTCCAAATATCAAAATTATGAGTAATGGAGCATCTTCCATTATTAGTTGTCATGTGGGTGTAATTAGTGCCATTATGGAGTTACAACCAAATTGATAGAGATCAAAGATGTTTTTGGCATGAGTTACTCTATATTCTTGAATGGTGGATTCATAGATGTCATTAATTCAATTTTACATGTGGATTTGGGCACCTATTCTAGGCCCAAGGTTTTGGCCACCTATTTTGGGAAACCATTTGTGGATTATATTTTATGAGTTCCTATATATTGGAGGAACATCAGAGAGGTTGTACACTATTTTGTAGATTTTAGGAAGGTTATTCTACTAGAATATTACCTTACTAAGGAGGGAATTTTGATCTATTGGTGTACTCAAATGTTTGAGATTAATATAAATGTATAGTCTCTTGGGTGGTGGATCTTTTTCTAAAAAGGATTTCCCCACATATATCTAGTGTTATATTTTTAAATTTTAGTCTTTTTCTTTCCATTTTTTAATTTATCATTGTATTCTTAATTGGATTTGATCACTTTGGTTATTATATTAATTGTGTTTGTTGGGTCCCAAAACTGCTACTCCACTTCTTAGAACAAAATATCACTTTCAAGGCCATGATTGTCATTATGAAAGTAATATTTTCTTATCCACAAACCATGGAGGGTTGAAGACCAACTCTACAAGAGTGGATTATCTCTTGTACACTTTGAGCTCAATTTAGACTCAGAAGGGTATTCCTAGGGGTATGCCTTAACAATTATTTGAATCAAATAAAATGAACAAATAACAATAGTCATAGATAAATCCAAATTGTTTACTTAGCTTCAAAAAAATTACTAAGTAAAACTACTTTTATAAAATCTTATATAGATAATTCAATTGTTCAAACATAATTCACATTAAATAATTCAATTGTGCAAACATAATTCACATTAAATAATTCAATTGTACAAACATAATTCACATTAAATAAGTTTATTTAAGGTTCACTCAAGATGGTTTCTATGGATATGCTAACAATCATGGATGCATAGAATTGAATGGTTTATTTCTAAGTACTAATTAATGGTTTTTTAAGAATGAGGAGAGTTAAGTGAATCTTATACTAGTGCCTATCCTTTAGGAAATAGAGTTAGAAATATTTAGGAAGAGAACAAATTGAAACCAAAAGGAATAAGACCTATGTAGTATACCTACACCAAACACTAGAAAATTTGTAATATAACATGAATAATAATCTAGAACATAGCTACATATAACCATAAATAATGTGAGAAATATCATTACAAACCTTGTAATGTTTTTTAAATTCTAGTGTTACATTCATCCAACTCAACATTACATTTGTGTCAAAAAATATGGTAAAGGAAACTCCCTAGTTGTGATGAGACCCTCTAGGAGACATTCTAGTACACAAATCTCTTATAATGATAAATTCCTTTGATTTCATAGTCTTATAATCTACCTAATGAACTGAACTATCATTCCTAGCTACCTTACATCATATTGGAAACCCTTAGACATATGGAACCAGCCACAATGACCAACTCCATAGAATTTCCATTCAACCCTAATTGCAACACTATAAAATTTAAAATGAATAGTGTAGGTGCATTCCTACTAAGAATGGATGTCAAATATCTTTGATGGATCAAATGGAACTAATTTAAAGTAGTTGGGAATATGATATGTAGTAATGGTGAATAGGTAAGGTGGGTGGAGGATAATCATGCAATTTTATTTGGTACTCCATGTTTAAAACCAGATATAATATGATACACTTTATTTAGTATTGGTTGCATATTTCCTTCCTCTAAATATTTATTTATCAAAGCTTTATTTCAACACCCTTTAATTTTGGTGAACCTACCTTTCAATGAACTAGCCTTTTAGAAAAATTTGATGAAGGATCATCTCCCAATATTCATCATCATTTTCCGTGGTCCCTTCAATGCTCTTGAAAGCACAAAAACTACTTCATTACTTTGGAAAGTTCATGAACCTATGAACTTCCTAAAGTATGGACACATTCTCCCTTTCTTTCTTCTTTCTTCTCTCTATCCTCTTTCTCTTTGTGTCTTAGTGAAATGGAGAAAAAAAAAACTATGATGGCCTTTCGACAAGTTTGTGAATTCACAAACTTTCCAACAAGGTGAACTTCCACTTACTTTTCTTTGGTATTTGGTTTATTATTCTCCCTTGCAATTTTGGAAAGTTTTTGAACTATTGAATTTACTAACGCTTTGAAATTTTTTGATATTTTTTCAAGTTCATGAAGTAGTGAACTTGATTACTTTCATATCCTAGACCTTCACCTATTTATTTATCAAGATTTTGGGAGGTTTGTGAACTTGTGAACTTGAATTTTGAAATAAAATCACAAAGGTAAACTCCCATTGTTATACAATTTTAGTTTTTACTAATTTTGAATGATTGATTAAATAATAGGGGGAAATGACACAACATAAAGACACATTTTTAACATAGAGGCCTATTTAAGAACTCTTGAATTGGTTATAAAAATGGGTCAAAATGAATAACACACACAGTAGAAGGGACTCAAGAAAAATGAAACCATAGATTTGAGTCTCGACAATGGCTTTGGTTGTGGATGTGAGTCTCTTATAAGCATAGCAAGAATTCCAATCTCAAGGATAAAATAAAAAAATATCTACACAACAAAACTTAATAAGGTATATAGTTGAGAAACCTCACAATTCATCATGATCAAATAGGGATCATGAATGCACAAATACATTGAGATATATACAAGAAAAAGTAAAAATAAGACATAATATATATAGAAAAATAATATAGCCAAATGACATGAAGGCACGTACACATTGAAGATGTGATTGCAAGAAAAACTTAAAAACACTTTTAAGTCAAAACCTGCAAAGAAAATCCATGGAACAAGGCCATAAATAATTTATTGGGGAATAGTTACCTTTATCAAAAAAAAATTGTTGAAGGAGTTAATCTCCCTTGAACCAATATTGTCCCCTTCTTTGAGTTGTAATAGAAATTTATTCTTTCATGTAGGCACATGCAAACTACTAGTGCTTTTGATGTCATGTTGCTAGTGGAGGTAAAATTAATTTGAGCATGGAAACCACAAGTAGGAGGATCCCTACTCATGCTCAATTATATGCAAAATAATTCCCACAATATCCTCGGTAGCATGAACACATCTTGACCTACACATAAATAAACATGGCTAATCATGCCTTCTTGACATCAAATTAAAAAGCATAATGTGCAAGTAAAACCTCAAGCTAGGCCACATCATATACACACTTTGGTTCATCCAAATCATGCAACCCAACTATACCAAAAAATTCAATGTGATCCTCCATGTTTGAATCAAAAATTGATTCAAATCCAATTCTTCATCCTTAGTACATAACTCTAAAATTTTAAGCACTTCTTGTGAAGACTCGATCTTCAAACTACCCTTTTATTTTGCATTTTTCAACACCATATACTACAAAAATATTACTGCTAAGAAAATAATATGATTTATTCTTGTTTTCACCATGAAAAATAACAATTTGATTTAATTGAGGACACACAACCTTAACATTTGTATGCTCAACTAGCGAGCTCAAAAATATATCCTCAACATAATCCCTATCGACAAAATAAAGTTCTTCTAAAAATTCTTTCATGTCAAAATATTAATGGTTGACGATAATTAAATTATGCACACCCTCACAATCATTTTTCTCACTTGCAACAAGTAGTGTGAACCTCATCATCTTCATGATCAAAAAACAAGAAAGGACATCAAATGAAAAACATAATTGCTACACTTCATGCAACATCTCTCCAAATCCAACATGGGTAAGGTGGTATTTTAATTGTGAATTAGCATTATAAATGTTATCATGATTAGTTATTATGGATTACGTGCTTAGTTATCAGTGCTTTTGTATGATTATGGATAGGAAGGGATGATGTCATAACACTTGTATTCAAGAGGATTGCGATATCATGACCCTCTTCTTGATGATTGATGTTGTTTTAATTATATGATATATGTTATATGTACATGTACTTTGATGTGTTATTGGAGTGATGCAGGTACTGAGTATTGACTTCGTCTGGATTCACAGGCCTGAGCATACTCCTATTCCCCAATGGTGATAACTGGAGGTAGTCATACAAGCCAAATGTCCCCTACCCTGGCCCACTGTATCTTATTAGTGCAGTGTTTCTAAGTTGACGTCATACCAACCAGTTACCTAACGGTAATGTCCAGAGCACCTTTCAGCCTTATGTCCGATGCACCCTTTGATCATATGTGGTTTACCAGTATGTCTTGATGTGGTTTATTGGGCATCTCTTTGTGACTTCATTTTTGGTATCTCATTGTGTTTAATTGATTCGAGATTTGAATGGTCTTATTCACGATATTTTATATATATGTGATTTTAATTGATTTTATTGATCATTCAAGAGAATGATACATTTCATTCAGTGATTTCAAACAATTTTATTAATCTAATTGGTGAGCTCTCATAATTTTATTTAATCTTTTGGGGCAGTCTTGTGCAATTTTAATTTTTGCTTATTTAGCAAGCTTTATTAATTGTTTCCTTGGGGGAGTTTTATAACTAATTTTATTCAATTCCTTATTTTCCATTCTTGCTTTGGTTTTGGAAAATATAAAGTGAAAAAAATGAAGTTTGTTTTGGGGGGAGGATCTTTTTGGGAGAAGAAAATTTGTTGTTTTTGGCATGGAGGAAAAGAAAACCCCATGGTTTGAGTAGCTGTGTTCTAGGAAGATTGGGAAGGTTCTTTGAGAAGAAATTTGTGGGTGGTGAAGGTTCGAAATCAACTCGCCATTTCCTTCCTGTTGTCCGGATTTGGAGCTTTGTTGGGGTTCCTTCTTTTTGCATTCCTCCATTTATATTTTTGGAGAAAATTGAGGTATTCTTCTATTGTTTTTCAATCTTTTATGGCTGGAAATTTTGGTATTCTCTCATGCTTCTTGTATGCTAGTATTTGCTGATTTGAATTGTTTTTAATTTACAAAAAAACCTGGAGGAATTCTCCATTTTCGTTTTGTATGGCTTGGGGTTGAATGTGGTTGTTTTAGATTTTTTGTTTTTTGTTCATTATCCTCTTGCTGTAAATGAATTTTAAGAGTGGATCTTATGTAGAATTGCCAAGATCTCAACTGGGCCTTTGGCAGATTTTTAATCTGAGCATTTTCATTTTCCCATGATTTTCTTGCCATTTATTTAGACATTGTTCCTTGATGTTCATGAACCACCTAATTAAAATGTAAATTGAAGGTGGATTTTATGTCCACATGCCCATATTTCAACTAGGTTTTCATGAATTTAATTTCTGGGCACTTTCGTTTTTTCATGATTTTCTTGCCCAAATGGCCATAATGGCGTTTTCTGAACAACACCTCTTTGCTGGGTTAAAATAAAAAATTTGAAGGTGGTTTTCAATTTGAAACAACAAAATATGAATTGGGTCTAGGTCATAAATTCAATCCGGGCACTTTGAATTTCTATGTAATTTTGATGCCTCTTCTTCATGGTATGCTTTTGCTGTTAAATTAGTCTTCTTACAACAATTTTATCTTAGCTGTCTAAAATGGTTCTTGGACAGAAATTTGTGGCTTTTCCTTTTGTTTCATTTTTCTTGGATTCCTCATTAGGTTAAACAAGATGAGCTTAGGTCTAGGTAAAAGGGTGGGTCTTATGGAGTGGCTCTCTACGGGCCCGGGGCCCGCAAGTGGTTGCCAAGGAAACTAGTAGAGGAGTCAGAGTAAACAAGTGATAGCTAAATAAAATAATGGGTTAAAACACTAATACGATTATGAGTCCTCGTGCATGGGTTTGAGCACTTGTAAAGGCTAAGGATGCACTCGAGAAGGCCCATCCATCTACAGGGCGTTGAGTTATCCGCCTGCGGGACGTGGATTCAGGCATGATTGAGCCTCCTCGTTCCTATGAGAGGTGCACTTTATTTCATGTGGTTCCATTCCTTTGAGCCCGCATGATGATGCTCCATCTGATTTTCACTCTAGTGCCTAGATCCGTAGTAGCCATGAGTAGCACCCATCATGTCATCTGATAAGCACCTTTATGTTGTGGTGATCGGTTGTATGCATTGTATTCTATTTTTCTCGGTGACTAATGTGAGTTTTGTGCTTGCTTTACCCTTTCCTTGATTTCGCTTGCTTGGGCCTTGTGACTATCTCTGAGCACAGTGGGGTGGACTCTTTTGAGCCACATGGTAGGGAGGCGTTGCCATTGCCATTGGGGACCAACGTACAGGTTGAGGTACCAGTTGGAATCGATCTCTCTCTCTCTCTTTCTCTTTCTCTTGTATTTGTTTATCACATATACTCATGTACATGCTTTGTGTATATACCTCTATAGATGTTGTATCTCTTCCATGAAAATTTAATTGTAGTCATACGTGTTCCTTATGCATATTGTACTCTCTTGAGAGAGAAAATTAATCATAAGTTTAATGAGAAGATATGTGATGTTTGTCTTGGTTTATGGGCTCTGGTGTTGGTATCAGGCTCGAATGTTCTTTGATCATCCTTAAGTTCTTTTATGTCATTAATTTTCATGTTTAAGTTAGATCCATAGTTGTGTGATTCTCCTTTTTGGCAACCTTCCTAGGTTCTGAAGCACCGGTGCCTTATGTTGCTCTTTGAGTGTAGCAGCAACAGGTTTCGGAGCACTGGTGCCTACTGTTGTTGTTTGAGTGTAGCAGTAACAAGTTCCAAAGCTGGGAGCTCGGGAACTGCAAGTTCTGGAGCACCAACGCCCTTTGTTGTTGTCCAGTGGGCAGGAATAGTAGTTCTGGAGCATCAGGCTTCAGAACTACTAGGAACTGCAGGTTTTGTAGTATCGGGCTCCAGAACTGCAAGTTCCAGAGCAGAGCAGCAAGTTCCGGAGCAAATCTCTAGAGCTATCCTTTTTGCTCCTATTTGGATTTTCTCTAGAGACTGGATTAGTCCTCTCCTTTAGTATTTCATTTAGGCTATATTTGACCTTGTTTGTTGTCATTTTATCAAATTGGTAATTACTTTATGTGTATGTTATTCTTTATGTTTAAAAATAATAATAATCTCGTCCTCTTTTGGCTCTTAACCTTCAGGGTTGCGTAGTGGGATGTTACACTTCAACTTCCCTTGCTACATCCTCAATAATAAAATCACTACTAGTAATGGATTTGATCCACAAATTTTGACCATCAATAATGACCACATCCTCATCAATAATAATAAATAAAGACACAAATGCAAGTGTTAAATGAACACAACTAGACCACCCAAACATCATAATTAAATTATTTGGTTTATAGTATGGGGGAAGAAGACATGCACCAAGATAGAAAACCTTACAATACCTTCCAATGCATACATATTCATCAGGCTTGCACTCACATGGGAGATTTTTAATAGTAACAACAAACTTGTGAAAATCAAAAATGAATTCTCCATCCTTCCTTATGAGGAATTCCAAGATTTAGTAAGAAGGAAGAGGGCCATAAATATGTGAATACAAATCACTAAAATCAATAATGAAATCATCATGTTCATCCTTAATTATTTATATGGTAATAAGTTGGGCCCTTATAGATACAAATTTATTATGGTGTTATCCATTATCAAGGTCAAGCATGTATATATGGCTTACTAGATCAACAAACTCCTAATCAAAGGGGTCAAATAAATAGGCTATGGGATTATCAATTTTAAATTTACTTGCACAACCATTTGTGCATTCATATGAGCTTCTAATACAAAGGGAAATATATTTTAAACACAATTGACTCTCAAGAACAATAGAAATGTGGGTTTCTCAATATAAAACACAAGATTCTCTGATCTTTCAATGGTGACAATAAATTATACCTTGCCTACTTGCTCTACAAGCCTATTTTCCTAAGCCACACCCTCAAAAGGAATCGACAATCATTCTTTTTTACACTTTTTGGATCCTAAAGACTTGATCACACTCTACAAGGTTCCTTCAAACCCTTCTTGACAGTGATCAACTCTAAACAAAGCAATTTCCACAAAATCCTAATAAATATTAGGGTTTTATGCAACCCTATGATAAAAAACACACTTTGTCTTCAATAAATCACACAAACTAATGATTTGGAACTTCTTCTTTTGTGAGCACGTTCATAATTGTCTATAGAAAATTTGTATCAAATCTCAAAAAAAATTTAATGGCTAGAATGAGAGATATGAAATTAACAATCTCGTTGAAAACCTTAGGTCCGAGACATAATAGTTAGGAGTATTTTTTCTTAACTTGAGAAAAACACAATAAAAATGAATGAAACCAATTGAATTCAAACATGAAAATAGAGAACTATCCAAGTATCATCTTTTAGACCTGCTTTAGGGTCATATAGATCCATACAGAGCTACTCCTTTACTATTTTTGCATAAAACAATTGTCACAAATTTGTCAAAAATAGGGTATATCATCAAAATATTGCTCCCCAACTTCTTGGATTTTATATTATCATTCATTAAATATCAAATAACTACAAAATAGTTACCAATTTGAGCATAAGTCCTTTTCCTTCAATAACCCTAATGACTATATCATTAACCTTGACAATTATGCTCTTTTTTTCAACTTTCAACCTAGACATTGTAACTTAACATCAAAAAGTAACTTTACAAGGACAACCATGGTCTTCTAGACCTTATTTGACCCCACACCTCAAAAACAAGGGCTGAGAACTAACTCTAACCCTTTACCAAGCCAAAACCACTTCAAAAATTCAAATTGGCAATTTGGCGGGAAAGTCCAATTTAATTTATAAGTTTATTTGCACAATCTAAACCATATGAAATGATCCTAATGGATACCTCAAGACCCTTAACAACACAAGAAAAAACTCTTAACACCCTAATGAAGCACACAAAAATAGAATGGAGTGATGCTCTTGCATCAACTTCCATCAAAGTAATCAAAATAACTCATGATTACAAAATATTATTCATGTTGAAACATGACCACATTTCTTTCACAAAGAGATATATTTACATTAAAACCATTCCCAAGTAAGAAAGAGGGAAGAACACCTTTGTGTACCTTAACTATTTTTTACACTAAAATGGAGTAAGAATTGTAGTATCATCAATAGACATTGGTCAATAGCAAGAACTTTAATTCATGACAACAAAATCACCACCTCATAAAAATGAGGAAATATTTGGAGAAAACAAAAACACAAAGGAAAATTTATTTTTGGGTCCTCTCACCAATAAAATCTTTAAATTAACATTAATTTGTTACTATCTCCCCAAGTTAGTAGCCTACCAGCTTATGTCGACAAGTTTCTTCCTTAGAAACAACACCATTTTGTTGGGTCCCAAAACTACTACTCCACTTCCTAGAAAAAAATTTCACTTTCAAGGCTAGGGTTGTCATCATGAGAGTTAAATATTCTCATCCAAAGACCATAGAGGGTTTAAGGCAAAATCCACAAGATTGGGTTATATCTCCTACACTTTGATCTCATATTAGACTTAGGAGGGTGTTCCTAGGGATATGCCTTAACACGTATTTGAATTAAAAATAATGAACAACTAACAACAACCACAACTAAACTCAATTTTATTACTTGGCCCCAAAAGTTTCACTAGTTCAAGTGAGACTAGCTATATAAAACCCGATATAGTTGATTCAATTATGCAAACATAATCCACATGAAATAAGTTCATTTAAGGTTCACTCAAGATGGTTTTCCAAGTTATATTGACAATCATGGATACATGAAACTAACTAATTTATTTATATCTATTTATTAATGTTTTTTGTTTATTTTGAAGAGTGATGAGGGTCAATTGAATCTTAAATTGATTCTTATCCATTGGGAAAAAAGTTACAAATCATTAGAAAGAGAACAAACTAAATTTACCAAAAGGAATAATGAGTTGTGCAGTTTAGCTACACCAAATATTATAAAATTTATAATAGAACATGCTTAATAGTGTAGAACATATATGTATATATCCATATATGATGTGAGAAATATCATTACAAACCTTGCAATATTTTTTAGATTATTGTTACATTCATTTTAACTCAACATTACATTCATACTAGAAAATATGGCAAAGGAAATTCCCTAGTTGTAATTCAGAGACCCTCTTAGACATATACCTAATGCCATGGAGATATTTTGCTAAATAGATCGCTTTGATTCCATAGGAATTTAATCCTCCCAATGAACTAAAATGGTATTCTTAGCTGCCTTGCATCACACTGGCAACCCTTAGACATTTGGAAACAACCACAATGTTCAAATTCGTAGAATTTCCTTTCAAAATGATCAAAATGTTCTTTTAATGGTTGCAGGTTGTCAATCATAATTACAACATTGTAACAAATTTAAAATGAATGGTGTAGATGGTTTCCCACTCAAAATAGAAGCCTAGGATCTTTGATGGATTATATGGAATTACTTGTAAGTAGCTAGGAATATGACTCATAATAATGGTGTGAAAGTAGGGTGGGTGGAGAATAATCATGCCATTTAATTTGGCACTAACCATTTAAAACCAAAAAAAATAGGCTACATTTTATTTGGATTTAGTCATACTTTATTCCTATAAATATTTGTAAATATAAAAACTTTATTTTGGTGCCCTTTAATTTTAGCAATCTTTCCTTTCAATGAACTATCCTTTTGGATAAATTTGATGAAGGCTCCTCTAACAATCTTCATCATCATTTGTCTTCACCTCTTCGACACTCTTGAAAGCACATGGACTACTTTGGCACTTTGGCAATGTTCATGAACTTGAAAACTCACTGAAACTTGGACACAGTCTACCTTTCTTTCTTCTTTCTTCTCTCCAACCTCTTTCTCTTTGGGGTCTCGACGGAATCAACAAACTTTCATGGCCTTTCAGATTTTTTTTTAGTTTTTTAACTTGTCGATAGAGCAAACTTCCACTTCCTTGTCTTTGGAATTTGACTTATCCTTCCCCTTTGCACTTTCAGCAAGTTTGCAAACTAACAAACTTGCCAACACTTTGAACTTTGTCAGAATTTTGACAAGTTCGCGAACTAGCAAGCTTAACAACTTTCATATATTGGACCTTCACCCACTCCTTTGTCACTATTTTGGGAGGTCTGCGAACTTCTCGACTTTTTCAATAAAAAGACAAAAACAAGCACACATACTTAGCTAATTTTTGGATTTTATCAATTTAAATGATTGACTAAAGTATAAAGGGGAAATGACACAACAAAAGAGACATTTTTAATATAGTGGCCCATTTAAGATCTCTCATATCAGTTATAAATATGTTGTCAAAATAACGAATACACACACATAATGGAAAAGACTCAAGTAAAAAAGACACCATAAATTTGAGTTTCAACAATGTTATTTACTCAATTTTTGAAAATGTTTCATAATTAAACAAAGAAGTTATAAAATGCAATTCTAAATGATGAGTGTAACAATTCAAAAAAAAATCCATATATGATTGATCTCCTTTGACTTAGATTTCCAAATTAATAATACCACCTTCCTTCACTTTTCTTATACCCTAAAATTAAAGTGGGATATAAAAGGTTTCCTTGTTTTGCCTTAGACCATATTATTATTAGAAGAAAAGAAAAATGCATATAAAGTAAACTTTATTCTTATCATTTTTCACAAGTTGTCAATTTAATGTCTATATATAACTTAGTCATAACATAGTTATGTGGCATTACTTTCTAGAGTAAAGCTGCAACATTAATATCTTATAAAATGTAGAGAAAAGTAAGAGATTATGGGTCCTAATCTACATCAAGGGGACAAACTCCCACCTTGTCTCGTAGGCCCCCACCATGGAATGTACATCTATGGTTGGTCCATACTCTTCCATAAAGTTGGGGAACACATTTAATATGAAAAAGCATAGACCTTAAGTAGTAGATGAAAGTTAAGAATTATGTATAAATCCTCTTCCATACTCTCACGTGGGCCAAGTCTCCCTAACAACTTTAAAAGATTTTAAATTTTCTAATGGAGTGTATTTGAAAAGCTACTCCTAACATATGAATATATAATGTTTTCTTTTTATTGAAAATTTTAATAGAATACAAAGAGTAAAATGCATTTTAAAATTGTAATAGAAAACAAAATATAAGGAGAATTGTTTTTTTTTATGAAATAATTTACATATCATAGAAGAATTTTGATAAGGTTTTTATTTTTAAAACAATTTACAAGTATTTTTTAATATTATGAAGGAAAATATATTTAGGTTAGAAGTTGTTTTTTTTTTTAATTATTATAAATAAAAAAATTCAAATTGTCAAAATCATTAAAAAATTATTCTAATCTAATTGCACCTCCAAAAACATTGAACATTATTAAATTCAACTTATTAAAATACAACCCTTCAATTTTATAAATATTAAACAAACCTAAAAAAGATTTCCAAATCCTCCATAAATATTCATTGCATCTATTATATATAGCTTATAAGCCAAGTTAACTCATATGTAGGTCCCATGTCCATCACATCCCTCTACCAGTAAAAAAACTATATCTCATTCTTAAAGCAAAAGAATCCTCCATAATAAAAGAGAGAGACAAACTCTTGGTATATACAAGATATATACACAACAATGACGTTATATATGTGACAAGAAGTTATAATAGTTATATAATCAACTATTTCAAAACCACCAATAAGTGAAAGGGTCATAATCATACATAAGATGATTATACAATAACTTTTCTTTTTTTATAGTTTATTAAAATTGAATAAAATAAAATTAAGTCTTGTGATATAATTTTTATTTTTTTCAATATTTATGCAAAGATTTGAGGATAAAGATTTTAAATAAATAATTATAGAATTAATATTTTTATAATGATGAAAAATGTATTATAATATTTTTATTTGTGGTGAATATGTTTTGTTGAATTATTTTTAATATAATGGACATTTTGTATATATAGTATATTTTTATGTAAAAGTTAATATGTTCCTCAAGTTTGAATTAAGTTAGACTCCATACATCTCAAGGATCTAATTTGATCTTTAAAATCTTTGTTTCATATTCTAAGTCAAACTTACGAGTGCAATTTTGACCCTCTAAAGTTTTAAAAGCAAATTTAAACATAGACCTAAGTCAACTCAATCTTAAGTCGTTGTTACTCCTAGACCAAAGTGTGAAATATTCAATGTGCATTCCAGAGTTTTGTATAACTAGGTATTTGCATTTTACATGGCATGTCTATAAAGTTGTTAAAATAATTCATTTGGTTTAGGAATGACTAAAGAAAAAGGTGGGAAACAAGTCGCCTTCTTTTAGAAAAATGATTCCAACAGTGTTTATTAGAACCAACATGTTCAAAAACCAAATGTGAATGCATTATGGAGAAATTATATAACACTTGCAAAGCCATGTGAAAATTTTTGAATATAAATGAAAGGTTAAATATTGTAGATGCAAAGATTGGATTTGTTGCTATAGGATTGACCCAAAGCAAAGACTACTAAATTTTCTAGATTGTTAAGACTCTCTTGATATAAGATAAATTATTGGACACAAAAAAGAGTCATAAAGTATTCTTCATCAAATCTTAGAGCTAAATACTCTAATTTTCTTTATTCATTATATATAATATATTTATGTGATATTTTTAATTAACTTATGTATCTGAATGTATTTATTTGTACTTAATTGTTTACATTTAATTAGTTTGAGTATTTATATAAAGTGATTTTATTTCCTTACAATTGTTAAAAAAACTAACATTAAGAAGTGAGGATCTTCCTACCTTCTATTCACACGGTATTATTTATATAATAATTTAAAACATAGAGTTCTTATTATTATCATCTTAATGATATATTATAAAGAGTGATTTAATTAATTTTATCAAAGTAATAAATTTAAGAGTTAGACAATGATTTATTATGAACCAACTAATGTTCAATTAAATGATCGTGAATTTAATTGAAAGAAAGTTAATCATATTTGTAAATTAATTTATGATTAACATTTGAAACATCCTAAAACTTCTTAATGAAAAAAATAAATTTACTCCATTTGAAATTCTATTCTCTAATTTATTTCTCTATTAATATTATTATTTTATAAACTTCCTTGTAAATAATCATTTGAAGCTAACCTAATCACTAACTAATTATATATTTCTTATTGGAAAAGTATGCAAGTAGATTCTCCTCTTCACTCAGAAATCAATTCATTCTAATTTAGTTAAATCTACATTATTATTATTTAGAGCATTTTATTAAGAGGAGCTTAAGCATCTTTATTGATAAGTTAATAAATTAATATATTGTATATTATATTTTTTATTAAAAGTATTAAAAATAGTTTTAGTTAAAGATTTTTTTATAAAAATTACTTATATATATTGTAGATTATCTTAAGATGATTTTTATAAGTAGTTTTCATATAAATGATCATGTTTTTTGTTTATGAAAAATCGGTCCTTTTTCCATATAAGTAATTATTGTTGATGTATAAAGAAATAAAATGTCATTAGAATAAAGATGTTTCACTTAGTATATGAATCTTTAAATATTTATTAGTAGGGGGGAATGTTGAATATAGTCCACCACTTCATACTTTTTACCTTCAAGTACTTTATCTAATTGGTAAAATTTGAGAATATGGAATCCCTTACAAGTCCCACCAAATCAAAATCTAATTATGTACGTATATTAAGTAATTAAAGGCTTTCACACATATTTTTAGTTAGATTTTTTAAATATATGTGAGATTTGACTCATGTTTCAAAGCATCTCAAGACAATCTTCATGAATAATAATTAAGCTAATTAAGTTTTCTCTTAATAATAGTGTATGTATTCCACCCTTAGATCCTTTTATTACTTGCATAAAATGTTTTGCATAGAAAGGATTAATAATGAAGGATTTACACACGTCCACTTATGTCCACTTTTCTAATATCTAAGGCTTTCTAATAATCAATATGCAAAAGAAATATGAAAAATATTTTAAGTATTTTAGAATATAAATATTATAATTATTAATTAATTGGTAATGTCGACTAATTATGAATTTTATAATTAAAATAATCACACTATAATAATAATAATTTGACCTAAATTATGAGTTGAGATTGATAAATGCAAATGAATTAAGTGGTTAGAAGTGGCTTAACTCTATTTGTTGACTTGATGAATATTTTGATGTACAATGTGCTCAATGATTCTTTAGAGTTTTGAGGTTGGATCTATGATGCTCAAGTTGTGTCAAACTTATATTAAGACTTTGTATTGCACTAGAATGAGGCTTTATTATGGATAATGTTCCTAGTTATGTTGGATCCACATAGATTTAGCCTCTATAGAATTGAGATTTAGTATCTATTCATCAATTATTATGTATGTATATAAAGAAAAGTGGTGTAAAAATAACCATGGGCAATAATTGTGTTTAGAGGGAAGTTTTACAACTTCCTTGATAATAGATCATCCCCTTTACTAATGTATAATGAACTAATACACACAAATAAATCATGTAAGTACCTAATATTTTAATGCAATATTGTACCCATAATGTAAACTCTATGATTCTCATATATGACCTTTTATTATGAGATTTTAATAATGATATTCCATGAGAAATAATAACCTAATATTTTTTTATATACAAGATGGTAGATCTTTTTAACTAGAGGTATTTTGATTTACAAGCCAATAGACACTAATACTTGTTTTGTGGGATCACATCTTGTAGACCTAGTGTGTGTTTCCCATATTTGTCTTGGGGGATCACCTAGTGTATATTAGATTGCACTAGCCCTTGTGACCATATTTTTCATGTCCACCAAGCATGACACAACTTACTTTCCTATGGAGCCATGTGTTTCATAAGTGATTTTACATACTTGTGAGTATATTTGATGGTTGTGGCATAATGCAACTTGCTAGTCCATCTTTCTTTCCTCTTTGCATTAATTTTGACATTGTATGTTTGTGTATCTTGTCTTGTTGCTTCATATGATACATTCATGTGTGTTCCTTTGTACTTATGTTGGCTTCCCATGTGATCTTGGATCTTGTGGGCTTGTGCAACCTCGATCTTTTTCATTCTATCACATCAGCATTTGTACACTTGGACCCCTCTTTATGCTTATTTGTCTACTTTAGTGTGAGTTTGAGTGTAGGGCTCATCCTCTCACTAAAGTGGGGACTAAATGTAGTGACAAAAAATGTACTCCCTGACATTTTCTCACTATGTTTGCATCCCCTAATTTAATTGGACTTAATTAAGCCTCTAAATGACCCAATTATGCATTTAAAAACCTAATTAATTTTATTTTCCAAAAGGGGAACCTACATTAAACAACTGAAAACATTAATTAAATCACCTTGGAAATTGAGTTTCCTAGATTTAGGGCCTAGGACCCATTTTCCCAAGGGCGAATGAGTCCTCCTTAGATCTTAGGTCCTAATTTTTAATATGTTTTTGGTGGTATTTTAATGTTTAAAATTCAAATTGTAATTGTTGGATTTTGAATTATAATTTTCGGGAAATTAGAAAAATACCTATAAATACCTAGTCTTTTCATCAATTCAAAACATCTAGCAAGAAGGAAACTTTCACAAGAGAAAATATTATAGTCAAGAGCATTGAAGAGCATATTTATCAGTCAATTATTGCAGCAATCAAAATAGAGATCATCATATCAAAGTTATTTGCATTCATGCATGTTTTTGGAGATAACAATGTGATGTAGGTTTCAAGTTTTCAAGCATCAAATAAAGTGTTAAATGAAGCATCCAATCAATCCATTTCATGCAAGATCTAATATTTGGAGGGATGTGTTAGACTTCAATCCTCCAAGGGCAGCCATTAAAGGGTTTGGTGAGTTGTGGCATAGCATTGTTCATTCATCATTTCTTACTTTTATCATTATTTCATTTCAAGGTTTAATTACCAAACTAGGGTTTGACCAAGGAAAACCCTTATCCACCAAAAACAAACATTTTTCTCCCCTCTTTGTGTATGTGTAGGTTCATAGGTGAAGAAGGATTCAAATTAAAGATCTCAAAAGTGCAAAGTTGTCAAGGCTACGAAAACTCAAATCTTAGATTCATTTTTGACTTTTTAGCAGTGAAACCTATGGGAAAAGGCATCTCAGATCTATCTCTAGAGGACCCCAAAAATTGAGAAAAAACTATGTACAAGGACTCATTCCCCATTTTTAGATGCTTGGCAACCACTTTTGGTGATGGTTCCATAGTGTCTTATCTTTCTCAAATCTACTAAAAGTTTATTGTTTTTGTTATATTTATGCTTTAAATACATGATTCCATCCTTACATTGCATAATTGATTTCATTTTCTATTTTTATTTTATCTCCCAAAAGTGTTATTTAGGCATATTTTACCCAGTCCTCTATCATAAGGAAAATTGCAAGATCTCCCATAGGGTTGATTCACCTAAAGACTGAAAGTCAATTTTACCATTGGGGGATCTCATTTCCTAATGAAATAAAATAAATATAGGTTCATTACACCCCATTTTCCCCTTTCTATTTTTGGTAAACCTACATTTGTGAACCCCTATGAACCTATTTTTCTATGCTTCAAGAGTGCAATGAACACAAAACACTGACATTGAATACCAAACCACAAGACCAAAATTGCAATAGCAGAGGAATGCAGAGAATTCTCCTAGATAGACTTCAATGCAACTTCCTAAACTAGGAACATTTGAGCAACTTGTGGAGACCAGAGCTTCCTTTTAGCAATACATATATTATCAAAAACATTAAGAGAGAGCATGAGACAGATTGCATATCATCTCTCCAAAATTAGTCATGCTTTTAATCACCATGTTAATATATTATCATGAAAACAACTATAGTGACAATAATAATGCATTATATGAATATAAAAAATACTTCCTTGGCAAAGCATGATATGAACTTGTGAACCCCTAAACCTACAAATGCACAAGAACAACAAACAAGGTTAGATTGTTAGATCAAAATGCATACAAGCATGAGGGATTCCCCATGAAATCCATTTACTAAAAATTAAAATAGGAAAAAAAGGGAAGAACAACTAAGTAAATGAAAACAAATACTATTTAAGTGAGCAAATTGATGATCCCATGGGGGAATTGGTTCCTATTGAAATGTTGAAATTGGCCCTTTCCCAACTCCTAAAGTGCAATGTTGATGATTGTGAAATGGTCAAATCTCTCAAAGAGATTTGAGCATAACCTAGCTATGATATTGATAAAGATGATGAATGGTTGAGTGAAATGGGAAAAATTGGCTCTCAATGTCAAGAGAGTAACTTTGCATGAAGTTGTGGATAAGAAATGAGGAGAGAAGCCTCCAATTTATAGATTTGAATTTGGAAGAAAGAGAAAGCTTTGAGTAATGTGGGACTAACTTTCAATCCAATGGTTGAATGCCACTTGTCACCATGTGAATGGTTGATGGTTGTGCACATTTTGGCCAAAGTGCCAATAAATGCAATTAGTTTGAATTTGAATTTGTGAAATGACTTGTTGAAGAAGGAAGGGAAATGAAGTTAATGTCACTTGGCTCAATGCAAAGGACATGTAAGAGGCCTTAAATGCCTTGTTGGAAGGACCAAGTCCACTTGGATTTTTTGAATTCAAATTGAGGGAATATTCCCTTTTGATGCCATGTGAGGGAAAATAGAGAATTAAATAAATCAAAGTAATTGATTTATTGTGAAAGTTGCATTCTCCAAAGGAATTTAGTGAGAGGGATTAACTTAATCAAGGTTTTGATTAATTTAATAGGAGATTTGATGATTTGACAATTTTAACTCAAATAGATGAATTAATTTAAATCAAAATTGAGAGGAAATGATCAATTAAATAAATTATTTGATTTATTTAACTAAGGAGGAATATGTTAGATTAAATCAAATAAGGTTTAATTTATTTAATTTAATAAGAGGACTTTAGAGATTTTAATCAAATAAAATGATTTATTTAATTAAACAGAGATGTAAGATTAATTAAATTAAATTGATTAATTTAATCACTGGAAGAGGAAGACTTAATTAAATGAATAATGATTCATTGAATTAAGAGACAAAATATGATGAATTGCTAAGAGTATGATTTCAGAGAAAATGATGTTAGTAATCAGGATCAAGTGTGCCAAACCGAAAATGTATATTTTCCATGTCTACAGAACTTATTCAACACTTCTCTTCTTTGATAAAACATGACATCAAACCATGAACTTCTTTAACTCTTCTCTTCTTTGATAAGGCATGACATCCAACCAATATAATCCCAAACTGAATATGCCAAGGACTAACAACAAATTAATCAGGTGCCAACAATGTCCATCAATGTTGACATTGATGCCAACAACATAACCATTAGTGTTGACATCAATTACAAAAACTACCAACAATCTCCCCCTTGGAATTGATGAAAATAAACTACTCACTCTCCCCTTTTGACATCAAGGACAAAGGGACAAACACTTTTGTACAAGCTGACATGACTTTTTCTATATTTAGGAGCAAAGGGAAAAGGATCTTCTATTGAAGCAGCAACACATGCTCCCCCTTTGACCAACAACACTTCTTTTCCACACACATATACAACAACTACATAATTGCTTCAAGACTGCCCCTTACTACTAGCTTCCCCTAAAGGGTATCACCCATCAACCCAGGAGAAAGGATATGACATGAATTTCTCCCCTGGAAAGATGAATCATTTATGCATCTAGTTAGAATGAGGAGGGGCAATAACCCCTAGCTTATGCCTTAGATATTCAAAGGCATACTTTGAAAGATCCTTTGTAAAGATATCTGCAACTTGATCCTTTGTAGGCACATACTCCATTCTGACTTCATGTTCTACAACTTTCTCTCTCAGAAAATAGTATCGGATTGAGATGTGTTTAGTCCTTGAATGCATTACCGAATTCTTAGAAATGTTAATAGAACGTGTATTATCACACAGTATAGGAATAGGTTCATCATAAACCACCTTTACATCCTTTAAGGTTTGCTTCATCCAAATCACTTGAGTGCAACAATATATTTTGCTTCTACAATGGAAAAAGATATCGAGTCTTCATTTTTGCTGAATCATGAGACCAATTTGTCTCCCAGAAAGAATTCACTTCCACTTGTACTCCTCTAGTCATTAACACAACCTGCATAATCAACATCATTATAGGAACTCAAAGAGAATTTTTTATCCTTTTCATACCATAAGCCATAATCTAGAGTTCCCTTCAAATATCTAAAAATTATTTTCATAGCTTTCTCATGAGATTACTTAGGATTGGCTTTAAATCTTACAACTAAACATACTGCATGTGCATGATATCAGGAATGGAAGTAATTAAGTATAGTAATCATCCAATCATAGACATGTAGAGAGTCTGATCAACTTCCAGAGACTCGTCTGATTTACTTAGGTAACAACTAGTCGCCATAGGATTACCCACATGTTTAGAATATTCCATTCCAAACTTCTTGAAATTTCCTTTACATATTTGGCCTGATAAATGAAAATTCCACCATATTGCTAAATAATCTGAAGACTGAGAAAAAAGGATAACTCACCCATCATTGACATTTCAAATTCTTTCTACATATCTTCTATAAAACATTTCCACATATTATCATCTCCGCCAAAGATGATATCATCAACATACACAACTACAATCAACAAATTGTCTTCCTGGACTTTAATATATATATTACTATCTACATTACCCTTTTTGAATCCTTGTTGAATTATATACTTATCTAGTCATGTATACCAAGCTTTGGGAGCTTGCTTGAGACCATATAGAGCTTTCTTGAATCTGTAAACCATGTCCAGATCTTCTGATAATTGGAAGCCATTTGGTTGATCAATGTATACCTCTTCTTCTAGATAATTTAGGAAAGTTGACTTGACATCCATTTGATATACCTTGAATTTCTTATGAGCAGAAAGAGAAAGAAACATTCTTATTGTCTTCAGTCTAGCTACTAGAGAAAAGGTTTCCTTAAAATTAATTCCTTCAACTTTTGAATATCCCTTATAAACCAATCTAGATTTGTTCCTTACCACCTCACCATCTTCATTCAACTTGTTCTGGAATACCCACTTTGTTCCTATCACATGTTCTTATCAACAGTTTTGGGAACTAGTTCCCAAGTTAGATTTTTCTCTATTTGATTTAATTCTTCCTCAATTTCCTTTATCTAGTTTTCATCTTTGCTAGCATTAGAAAAGTTCTTAGGCTCCACTTTTGACAATAGACACAAATTTACTTTCTCATTTGTTCTTGCAAACTTCCTTCTTGTTAGCACACCATTTTTGTCTCCAATTATCTAATCTAGAGAATGTTTTTTTTGCACATATTTTGGAGTCTTGAGAGTCTTTACTGGTTTTGGTTCCTCTTCTTCTTTCTCTTCTTCTTTCTCTTCTTCTTTCTTCTTCTTCTTCTTCTTCAATCCAGGGAAGTATATCAAACCTGAAAAACCTTAGGTTCATGTGAGATCTAACACAAGTCTTCATCAACCTTGAAATTTGTACTTTCAATTATCTTTCCCAATATCTTGTTGTAGCATTTGTGCATGCCTTCCTCCTAGTTGAGTAACCAAGAAATATTCCTTCATCACACCTTGAATCAAACTTTCTAGGGTCTCCTTCATCTCTTTTGGTATAGCATCTACTGCCAAAGTTTCTAAAATATCTAACAATGGGAGGTCCTCCATACCACAACTCATAAGGGGTCTTATTTTTATTGACCCTCAATTGCACTCTGTTAAGAAAATATACAAAATTATGTACTACTTCCTTCCAATACATATCCATTAGGTCAACATTTTTCATCATTGTCCTGGCCATTTCTTGCACTATTCTTTTTTTTTTAGATACCCCATTCTACTGAGAGGTTCTAGGAGAAAACATATGTCTCCTAATACCATGATCTTCACAAAAAAAATCAAATTCATATGAGGTAAATTCACCCCCTGCATCGTACCTTAAACATTTAATCCTAACATCCATTTCATTCTCTACTTTTCTTTAAAAAAATTAAACTTATTAAAGGCTTCTAATTTCTCTTTTAAGAATGTAACCCAAGTCATTATGGTGTAATAATCTATAAGAAACATAAAATACCTTTCAAATTGTTGGATCCTTATCCTTGTAGGTCCAAATAGATCAATGTAAATCAGTTCTGATGGCATTGAAACAAATCTATCCTTGATTTTAAAACTATTTATTATTTTATTTCTCATCTGACATTCTTTGTACAATGTGTTTGCAGGCTTGTTTATTCTAGGCATATCTCTTACTACATGAGAGTAACTGATTTTTACCATGTTGTCAAAGTTGATGTGCCCCATTATTTTATGCCATGACCAAAATTCTTTGGACTAAGCCAATAAGAAGTTTCTTCCATTAGCTTCCTTTGGATGATAGATATTACCATTTGCCCTTGTTCCTCCAACAACAAGTCTTCTAGAACCTTCCTTTCTGATTTCACCTCTATTAGCATGAAAAGTGAGATTGTATCCTTTGTTGCACATTTGACTGACACTCAATAGATTATGTTCTAGGTCTTTGACATAAAGGACATCTTTAGTTTTTTTCTTTCCATCAATTGTTATATCACCTTTTCCACATATTTGTGTTGACTTATCATCACCAAACTTAATAGATCCACCATTGAACTTATTGAGATTGATGAACTTACTCTATTACCAATAATATAATGAGAACACCCACTATTAATCACCCAAGCATTTTCCTCTTCCTTCTCATGAAAATCAGTCCATGTTGTCGTAGATCTTTCATTAACCTTATTGTTATGCAAGGTACCAAACCTTTTGCATTCTCTAGTATAGTATTTTTTTCCTTCTAGAGACATGAATAGATTTTCATCATTTGAATCATTGTCTTCATCTTCAGAGGAATAACAAATCTCCTTAGAGTAGAATCCTCTTTTGATTTTATCTCTTTGGTTATCATCAATAGATTCTTTATAGGGACATCTAGATGCAAAATGACCAACTCTCCCATAATTGAAGCACTTGAATGGTAACTTACCTTTGTATTTTTTTGTGCCTTTCTTTATTCTTCTCACAAATTTTGCTTCAACTTCATCAAGTTCAACAATTTGATCAGTTTAATGTCATAAAATTGCACCCCCTTGCAATTTCACATACATTATTGTATCCTCTTTAGTGTCCACTCCCCTAGAATTTTCGTAGGCTCATTTTAGCCCCTGCATCATCCTTTTTCCCTTCTTAGGATGCTCAACACCCCTTTTCTATAGCTACCTTCACATGTCATATTTGCGTTGAACCTTGTTCTTTTCTCATTCGTCTCATTTTGTAGCATGATGTGTCTAGACACTAGCACATCACACAAACGTATGTGCGCCGCACTAGTGTCCCGTGATGTGTCAACATTCAAACGACCATTTTTTAGCATATTTGCCACTCGTCACCTCCTTTTGTCGATGGTAATAGCTTAGGATGACTTGTAACCACCTGGGAAGCTTATTTTTGCTTCTCTTCTCTCTTTAAAAGTCAAATTTTCAATCAATTTGGCCTTCTTCTCCTTCTTGGCTCCTCTCTCAAACATTCTCCCATCTTGCTAGTACAACTCTCTTGTTTTTTACAACTTCAAGCACCCTCAAGCTCTTACAACACCCTCTACAACACACTTAGCTCTTATAGCCATCTTGCTCTCCCTCTTTGGCTTCCTTAACCCTTGCATGTGATACTTCCCTTGTCTTGTGCTTGTGAGAATCTTGGGATTTCACACATCCCCTACCTATTGCATCTATATTTTGTGATACGGGTTCTCCTCCTTGAGTGCGGTTTTCTTTTATCACTCATCGTACACTTTATTTATCTCTATTTATTTGGTTGTCCATGGAGGTGGGAACACCAAAATGAGGGTTTGACTGAGGCAAACCCCTATACAACCCCAACATTTTCTCCAGATCTTACGCATGCAGGTATTGAAGACATTCATTTTCTGGAGGCTTCATCACTTGGGTGGTTGTAAGAAATTTCTTTCCTTCTCTTGCTTTATCATTTTTACTTCACTTTATTTCAGTTTTTTTTATCTTTTTGTTACTCTCCCGCACTCTATAGTTTCTTAGTAATTGGATTGCAAGTAGCCATTAAGCCATTTTCTGGGATATTCTCGCTTTCCGGTCTGTACAAGACACCATCGTGCCTCTAGGATGCCAACGTGCAGTGTTGTCGTCCTTATTCTATGTTTTTGTCCTTTGGCTGAGAGCTCGTCAATTTGTCCAGGAAACCTTTGTGACCTGCTATTTCTGATTCTAGAACTCTCGTATTGTTCCTTGAGGTAGTTTATGGAATTTTTCCCCTTGGGAATCTCTTGAGAATATAGAGACTCATGAGTAGAAAATCCCCCTTCTCTACAATCAACAACTTCATCTTCAATATTTTTGTTAACTTTGAATGCAACTTCTTTCTTTGGAACATCTTGACCAAACTCTCTCATCAAAATGGCACTAAGAGTACCAAACATTTCATCAACTGAGTACTAATCCAAATCATTATATTCTTCAATGGCAGATACTTTGTGACTATAGGATTTTTTGAGAGATCTCAAAACCTTATTTACAATTTCACTTTCTTTTACTTCACCAAGTCTGGAGATCCCAAAGATAATTTATTGCACCCGGATCATATAACTTGCAATTTCTTCATCTTCAGTCATCCGCGGAGTCTCAAATCTACTTCTAAAAATCTAAATCTTGGCTTGCTTTTGTGTCACCAAAAAGTGTAGCCTTGACACTTTTCACTCATTTGGGGCCTTTCCTATGGATTTTGGACCTCTTTCAACCTCTTTTTACCTCTTTTTAAGCCTTGTGTCAAAGTGTTGTAAAATATTTTCACACTTTCCTCGGATTTTCATCACTAAATCAACCCTTTCTTATGTTATAATGACCCCTTAATACACATACATGCCTTACCTCAGTGTGTTTCATGAGACAATCCCAACAAACATTAATAATCACACCTTAATCCTCGACAACCAATCAAAATTTCCCAAGTGGAATAGGTTGCCACCTTGGGTGACCTAGTCCAATGTAGCTTAAAAATTAAAATAAACTTAAATTTCTTTCAGTATTTTTTCTCCTAAACCCTAAGGTTGACCTATATGGTGTTATTTTCAGGAAATTAGGGAACTTGTATAAATAAGGGTGTTTGCATATTTAGGTATCTTGGCAGCTTGGAGATAATTCAAGAATGGGTTGAAGACTTGTTTAGGGAATCTCCTTGTTGGATAGGTCAAGAATCTACACAAAAGGACACCTACAGACTAGATTCTGCATTTTCGGGCCCAAAATCTTATCAAGAGCAGAAGTGCAGACCAAGAGCCACAGTGTGTACCTTCAGATTTCCTAAAATTTGGAATTGGACTAGGTCACCATTAGTGGCAACTTAGTTCCACTATACATGCATTTCCGAGTTTTTTGTAGATCTAAGTACCCTTTTGGCATAAACAGGTTCCAACAAATTTTCACATAACTAGGACTAGGTCGCTCAAGTTGGCACAAGTGTCCCTCTCAACTTCATATCGATTTTTCCAGGATTCCAGACCTTCATGCCATCTCTTTTCAGCCTCCAGGTGCACCTCTTCAATTTTACTCATTTATGTAATAGTTTATTTACATTTTTAGGTCATCTTGTACATGTTTGCATATCATAATGTATTTTTCAGCATAGTTGCATTTCATAGGTTTTTACATTAGTAGTTAGTTTCTATTTTCCATTTCCAGCACTTAGATACATTTCATATCACACCCATTCCAAACCCCCTAATCTTTGAATGAACACCAAGAATCCTTTAGTACAAAAGAGGCATTGTACCAACCAACTTCTAAGTGAAAAACCCTAGGAACCTACTGGGGAATCCTCTTTCCCTAATGCATGTTTTTGGTGGTTCATTTTGGTGAGCCCGACTTTTGAATACCCTTTTCTCTGATTTGGAGTTCATTATCATCCTAGATTTGCATTCCATTGCATTTTGCATTGTTTACTTTGCATTCTAGGGTTTGAAATTTGCATTAGTGAAAAGCTCGTCTAGCTTGCATTTTTGCATTACATATCATTCAAAATCATCAAAATTTTGCATTTTCATCTTAGGTTTGCATCATACAACCCAAAAACCATCAAAATAAAATAAAAAAATCTGAAAATTTTGAAAAATAATCACCAGGTGGACTAAGTCACCACCTTGGGCAACCTAGTTGCTTTAGGCCTCTGAAACAATCCTTTACATAGCTGAAAACCCTATTTGTATTCTTTTTCTTTGTGCCATTGTCTATCTGTATCAGTGGGTTTTCTTTCTATTACATGTATTTTACTTAATCTAGCTCAATTTAGCTAATTTTATGCATTGCTTAAATTCCATTTTGCATTCACAACATTTTATTTTCAGTACAATTAGTAAATTACATTGTTTGAAATCTGAAAGTTGCATTTCATCCTATGTCTTTACATTGCATTTTAAGTTTGCATAGCTTCTATTACATTTCAGATAATTCATGGCACTTATGGATAGTATTAGAATTTTTCAATTTTCATTTTCAACATTAGTTCCTAATTCATTTAGATCAAATTTATTACAAACTAAAAACAACACTTTAACAACATCACAAGCACCCACTCACACCCTTATTAATTCCTTTATCAGTGATTACTTGGACATGTTAGATGAAGCCCTTAAAAAATTCATCTCTCCTTTCTCATCCACTAAATTTTTGCTACAAGAGGATGCAAACATCAATAATCATGATAATCATAATTGTTCTTCTCTTGATATCTCTCCCATAGGCGACGAAGGTATCTTGTGGAAAGGAGACACAATCATTGAAGATCATGATGGTGTTTGTTGTCTTCCTCCTCCTCCCTCTTGAGAAGAACTTATAACACATGAAGCTTAAATCATGGTCACTACCTCAAATAGTCTTCAATCATCTCCCAACACCTCCCCTATTTGTTATCATGCCTTAATAAATAAGGATATGTTGGTATCAAACAACCCAATGATTACGATTTATAGCATTATTTCTCTCCTTCCTAATGTTCCTCACATTTTGAAGGGTCTACTTGAACAAACAAGTCCAATCATTGGTAACCATCTAATTCCTAGTTCTCCTTCTCTTAATGCCTATCCTATTAACAATGAAGCTACTTTACCAACTCTAATCATGCCATGTGATAAACCTATGGTTTGTCACTTTCCAAAAATCTCTCCTCCTAGGATAGATACTATGGCACAAGAGAATGACACCTTAGAGGAAAAGAATGCAACCATAAACAATCACAAAAATCATCTTTCCTCCTCTCCTAATATCTCTCCTATTAGTGAAGAAGATATTATGATGTTACAAGATCCAATTAATGAAAATCATGAGCATCTTATGTAACAAGACACTTCAACCATAGATCATTCCCTTACTTGTGATGAAGTCAATAGTGTAGAACCAAACAATAAATGTCCTGAAAATCTTATTTGTTGTTCTCCTAAACACTCTCATACTAGGGAAGGTATCATGGTACAAAAAAACAACAACATGGTTACACTCCTTTCAAGCAATAGTAATGTGTCTTCCTTGGGTAATAGTAAAACAATGATACTCAATTGCCCTTTCTTAGAGATACATCAACCCAAGCCCACTAACGGTATGCATACACAAGTGTCCATTAGATCCCCATTTACTATTGGACCTCCTAAGCATCCTCTCATACTTCACCCACCTAAGACCAACATTTCACATCACCCAAGTTACAATGACATTACTCACATATATGACAAAGTTTATACTATCAAGGCCAACTTTTCTGAAACTTTGTTTACTCATCCACATAAATAAAATTAGTTGCTACTCCTTGCCTTGTGATAGTTGTAGGGTCATAACACACTCACTATTGCATGTTTTACATCCCTTGTGAGGAACAGTATACCATCATCCATTCCAGGCTCAGTTTTTTCCTGCACTAAGTGGGGGCAAGGGGTTGAGTAGCCTTTTCCTCGTATGTCACTTTTCATTGTCTCTTTCGACTACTCGTTAACCTTTCATAAACTTATAAGAGAAAGATTGAGATGTGGATGAAATGTCTTAAGGTGACTCGCATGTGACATACTACCCCTCTTCATGATGTAGCTTACTTCGTAAACATATGACTTGGCATAAGGCTTTCCAAGTTAGCTCTCATGTCTTCTTTCACCTATCCTTGGCTACTTTAAAGAAATTTCTCACAGTGATGGTATAGCAACTACTTTAAAGTGGGGGCATACATAGATGATATCTTCTTACACAATTCTATGGCACGATTTCTCATTTTCTTGTGATGTGTCCTCTTCTTGGTGGTGTCATTGGTTTTGATGCCTTCCAAGAGTGTACGATCAACTGAAGTGGCCTGATGCGAATAAAGCATCCCATGGATAACGATCTAACACCCTGACTTGTCCTCTCTTGGAGACATTAGGCACAATGCTCCCTAAGATGAGACCTTACATGAACAAAGAAAAATCCCCTTCAATAAAATCTTCACATAATATTCAAAATAATTTACAAAATCATGGTGGTGCCTTATCAAAGTTATCAAGCGAGGTAACTTTGGTATGGTGAGTATAATGGAAAGTCAAAACACTGGCATGACTTTCTCATTATACGGTGGGAAGCCAACACACTGGCATGACTTTCTCACTAAACCACCTGCATATTGTTGGACAAACAACCTAGATCTGGTCCACAACTAGCTGGACAAATGGTTGAAGCTTGATCCAACTTGTTTACTTCGGTTTTTCTCTTCCTTCTAGATCTTTCCATCGCATGATCATGTATCTTATTTTGTTGCAAATCATTCACCCTTGAATGTGTCTTCTTTAGTTGATGTCTTTTTGAATTAGAATCTTGAATCCTAGGGGCTTGATTGCCTTCTTCCTCCTTCTCATTCTTCACCATCTCCACCTGGCTACTTTAGAGTGATTTTGAAACAAGTTCATCCTCTCACTAAAGTGGGGGCTAAATATGTCGCCAAAAAGTGTAGCCTTGACACTTTTCACTCATTTGGGGCCTTTCCTATGGATTGTGGACCTCTTTCAACCTATTTTTACCTCTTTTTAAGCCTTGTGCCAAAGTGTTGTAAGGTGTTGTAAGACTTTCACACTTTCCTAGGCTTGTTATCACTAAATAAACCCTTTCTTATGCTATAATGACCCCTTAATGCACATACACGCCTTACCTCAGTGTGTTTCATGAGACAATCCCAACAAACATTTATAATCACACCTTAATCCCTGATAAGAAGTCAAAATTGCTCAGGTGGACTAGGTTACCACCTTGGGTTACCTAGTCCCATGTGGCTTAAAAATTAAAATAGACTTAAATTTCTTTCAGGATTTTGTCTCCTAAACCCTAAGGTCGGCCCGTATGGTGTTATTTTCAGGAAATTAGGGCACAAATTGTATAATAAAGGTTTTTTCTCATCTTTTTCACTCTAATACATTCACCTAACTAGTTCATTATTCACTCATCACTCATTCTTCACTCTTCATCCACCACTCTTCTCAAGCAAGCTAGGGTTTAAGAATTCCAAGTCAACAAGACATATTTTCTGAAGCACTCAAGGGTTGATTTCTGCAACAACACAAGATCATTAATCATGGAAAGGTATTGAATCCATAATTCCATATTTCATGTTTTATTATCTTGTATCTTGATTTGATTTAATTATCTAAAAGGGGTTTGATCGAGGCAAACCCCCATGCCCTAACAATCAAAAAAAAATTCTCTTTGTGTGTTTGAATATTTAGGTATCTTGGAATCTTCGAGATCATTCAAGAATGGGTTGAAGAATTTTTTAAGGCATCTCCTTCTTGGATAGGTCAAGAATCTACACAAAATGACACCAACAAACCAGATTCTGCATTTGCAAGCCCAAAATCTTATTAGGAGCAGAAGTGCAGACCAAGAGCCACTGAGTGCACCTTCAGATTTCCCAAAATTTGGAAGTGGAATAGGTCTCCATTAGTGGCAACTTATTCTCACTATACATTCATTTCTGGGTTTTCTATAGATTTGAGTACCCTTTTGGCAAAAACGAGTTGTGGCAGATTTTCACAGAACTGGGACTAGGTCGCCCAGGTTGGCACAAGTGTCCCTCTCAACTTCTATATCAGTTTTTCCAAGATTCTAGACCTTCATGCCATCCCTTTTTAACCTCCAGGTGCACCTCTTTAGTTTTACTCATTTCTGTAATAGTTTATTTACATTTTTAGGTCATCTTGTACATGTTTGCATATCATAATGTATTTTTCAACATAGTTGCATTTCATAGGTTTTTACATTAGTAGTTAGTTTCTATTTTCCATTTCCATCAATTAGATACATTTCATATCACACCTATTCCAAACCCCCTAATCTTTGAATGAACACCAAGAATCCTTTAGTATGAAAGAGGCATTGTACCAACTAGCTTCTAGGTGAAAAACCCTAGGAGCCTATTGGGGAATCCTCTTTCCCTAATGCATGTTTTTGGTGGTTCAACTTCACTTTAGAATCTCCTTGATAGATGCTACTAAGCTTCTCCTAGGCATATTTGGTAGAACTATAGTTTATCACCTTCAATAATTTTGAATTAGCTAATCCACACAAAATATCAATATTAGCTTTAGCATTAGGGTCATTATAGGATCATAGGAGTCCAAACTAGGCCCTTAAGTGGCAATGGAAATTCAAAAAAAAAAAAAGTTAGGAAACTTGACATAAAAATTTGAATAATTTATTAACATAATTTGAAAAATATGTAAAAACACAATTTGTAGAAAATTGAATGTAGTTTCTAAGATACTAGTCCATTTTTGGGAAAAAAAAATGAAATCTATTTAGTGAAACTTAGAAATTTCTATGCAATAGTACTAAAATTTCAAGAAAAAAAAAAGCAGGTGTATTTCTGACCAACCTAAGTACAAGCAAAAAATAATATTTTTTTTGAAACTTTCAATATAAGTAGATGACACATGCTTGGATGTGCCACATTTTTTTTGTATTTTTTGCAAGTAAATAATTAGTTTATTAGAACTTTTTAAAAATATTAAAACTTATTTGTTGGACCACCATAATTTGGTCAAAAGTTTATGAAATTCATTTTTTATTTTTTTATCCTATATTATGGGAAGCATAGAATGTGTCATATCTTTTAGATTCAAAAGTTGTTAAATTGTTTAAGAATTATAGATTTTTCCAATCAACCTATCAATCAAGACTTCAGTCAAAATGCATGTAGAAAATGAATAATAAATATCTATTTAATTCCAAATAAGGCATATCTTATATTGGCGGAAAGCTGACAATTTTCTCAATAAACCCCTTTTTCATCAAATTCAAATAAAAAGAAGTCGCCAACCACTTTTATGTCATATCGCCACCTTTTGGACCCTATGATCCTACACTCACCTATTACATTCATATAATCTAATTTAATTTGGATCTATAATAGGAGTGGTAGGAGTAGTATAACCACTTTTGACTTATTTCCAAACACCAAACCCTGGAGAGTTTAGGTGTCCTTCCATTCCCAATTTCTAGTAGGATTAATTAGTTCCATTAATCCTAGGACCTTTGTATGAACCATCATGTGTCATATTGGATCTTTTCCTCAAGATATTAAGCTTCTACCAAGGAACTTAGCTTTTATACCAATTGATGAACACTTTTAGAGACTGAGAGGGGAGGGTGAATCCGTCTACACAAAACTCAACCCTTTCCAAAACTTGAAACTGTTAGCACAACTCAAACTCCTTTAGCAGAAATGAATGAAAATTTAAGCAGAGTAGTAACTAAGAAGAATATGACAATTCAAATCTTTAACACCTTCAACAAACTTTACCAATGAAAGATATATCAGTGTCATATCAACAAAAAAGAGAGAGGGATAGAGAACACACACATGCATAGAGAAACACCGGATTTACATGGAAAACTCAATAAGGAAAAAACCACAATAAGAGTTAACTCACAATATAAGGCTCACTACCAAAAGACTTGCAAGAAGGCTCATTTTCTTAGAGGAATATAAAAAATGACTTGTAGCACTAAAGTACCAACCAACTCTAGGAGTAAGATACAAAGGACTTGATGAGATTCACTATCTCAGAGTAGAATACAACAAATATATAAGAGAATTACAAAGATTGCCAACACAACTCTCTATTGACTGAGGTGTTCAAGCATGATTTATCTTTCCTTTCATAATATTTAGCACTATCTCTGGTAGATATTCAATAAAGCTTTCTCACACATTTTTTTGCACTTGTACTCTACATCCTTGATATTACATCTGAAGTGATTTGTCATTTATATCCACTGCACACTTTGATTCTTCAATTAGGTTGGCCAAGAAGAGAATAAACAACAAATTCAACTAGTTAACCACCAAAGCATGATGTGGTCCTATCTTGAGGATAGAGAGGACCAAAAAAAATCTTAAAAATTCTTTCAATGTTATCCAAAATGATTTACACATAGGTGTACATCAACCTAAGTCAGCATCAAGGAAACATGTGGATGAGACATTGAAGCAGATAGCCAATCAATCCATAAACACTTCCAATTGATTTTAATTGATGTGGTCCTAAACAAGACAGGCTAGGACCCAAATCTATCATGACATGCCTTCCATTGTTGGTGCAACCCCCCAAGCACACGTATCAAGCAAAGGAACAAGCCCTATCAACCAAATATCCACAAAAGATCAATAAATCCAACTCAAGACATGATGTGGCACCAAAGAGGCCAATTATAAATGTAAGAATCACATAGGGATGTTCCTTGAACATAAAAAATCACTTCTATACACTTCTTTCATACTATCTTTCCATCAACAACCACCATAGACCAACAAGGTACAAACAACTAAATTCAAGAAACACAAAATACATAATCAGATGATGTAACATTTATAGAATATCTTGCAGACCACTTGAACATATGAGATTGGAACTAAGGCATTGCACAGATGTTGTGAACACATTATCCAAGCTGTAAGAGCAAAGAAATCAATGTGGAGAAATGTGAAGCATTTCTTGGACCAGTCCAAACAACTAGTAACACTATCAAACTTTTGTATTTCACAAGAACCTCCTCGAAAACATAAATGACTTAAAATATAAGAGTGAAACATACACAGAGCACTGAAATTGAATACCAAACCACAATACCAAAACTATAGCAATAGAGGAATGCAAAGCATTCTCTCAAATAGACTTCAATGTAGATTCTTTAAATAGAAACATTTGATCAATGTGTGAAGACCAAAACTTCCTTTTAGAAACACATATATTATCAAGAACATCAGGAGAGAGAATTAGATAGACTATGGATCATCTCTCTAATATTAGTCATGATTATAATCCTCATCCTAATATATTATCATGAAAACAACTTTGTCGATAGTAATAATGCATTATATGAATATCAACAATACTTCCTTGATAATACATGACATGAATTTTTTCAACAGTTCTCTTCTTTGATAAGATATGACATCCAACCATGAACTTCTTCAACTCTTCTCTTCTTTGATAAGGCATGACATCCAACCAATGTAAACCCAAACTGAATATACCAAGGACTAACAACAAATTACTCACGTGCCAACAATCTCCATCAATGACAACCATCAGTGTTGACATCAATGAAAACAACACAACCATTAGTGTTGACATAAATGACAACAATTGCCAACAACATATATGGATTCTTATCACAACCTTTAACTCTAATATATGTGAAAGTGGATATTTGAATAAACCTACTACCCCATCTCTTGATTTCATTCATTGTCTATTTTGACATTTTTTTCCCAAAATTGCCCTCTAACAATCTAATTATATTGAAAATGAAAGCATAATTGACTCTAGAAAATTTATAGCTATCTACCTTCATTTATAATTGTGGTTAATATTCATACATTTTTTTCATCCATGTCCCATGATTCCTAATATTTGTATCCCTAAAAATTACTGCCTTTTGTCAAGGGAATGTACTAGATATGAAGTCATATGAAATTTTGTGGTTGCTACCATATTGGATAGTCGATCATGTAGGGCATCATTGCTCATTAAAGCCCAATCAATAAATTATTTCCTAGCTAGTAGCTTAGAGATAAATTGGTACATCTAGAGCTACAACTCTCTTACAACTTCCTTTATTGTGATTTTGATTATTAGTGTTATGCAAACATTCACTTCTTCAATGAAGTCACTTCTAAATAATATTTTGGCATTCTAGAAAGTGTAACCTTAAGCTAGCCAATTTTATTAATTGCTTCTTAATACATTCAAAATTTCAACATAATACTCTTAAGATGGTTCCATGGATATTTTTATGTAGGTGTCCCATGTTAGTAAACCAAAAATTTCCTCTATATGTTGGAATTGAATTAATTTGACTATATTTCCATTGGAATACCTAATTTATGTTTGATTTTGGTCATAATATTGTGTACATTTCATAACCAAATCTACTAACTACAATGTGATGGGGAATCATGTAGCTTGCACCAAACTATTGGCCCTTAAGTTCTTGGTTTTTTTCAACATATATGTCTCACTAACAACCATCTTTTCCATGATGTTTCCCATGGGTAAAAGCACAAAGTTGTGTCACACTTTATAAAGGAAATAGCCAATGCTGATCCAACTTTTAAACTTGAATCACTAAAAAGTAGCATATATGTTTTGAATTTTTAAATGATGTAAACTAGTAAAATATGTATTTTTTAGTATATTTTATGTTTGTATTTTTTATAGGAAATTAAAAAATTATTTTAAACTAGTTTTTCATAAATTAACACTATAATTTAGTTGTTGATAAAATGCTGAAAAATTGAAGTTGCACAGGATGTCAAACTTTTTATAGTAAATTTTATTTGTTTTCTTTCAAAAATTTTATGTGTATTTATAACTTGAAACTTTAGTGCATCGATATATTTTTTTCGAATTTTGATAAATATATATTTGTATATAAGTATTAAAATGTGCGTGAATAAAATACAACTGTTTCCATCAGATGTCAACATTCATATTAAATATTTATCTAAAATGGAAAGAAAACTATACCATCTTGAAATAGATTCTTTTATCTAGTGCATCATATTTTTTTCAACTTTTTTTAATAAGTTTTAGTATTTTTCTTTGGCATGGTTATCAAACTAATATTTTTTGCTGATAACCTACTTTTAGTATAAATAAAAATATAAATAATAATAATAATTAAACTATTAAAATAAATATATTTTTGAAAACTACACTTATGAATCTACAAAAGGGTATTTTTACATTTTAAAAAAAATGTTATTTACATGAGGAGGAGTTATTAAAACTTCAAGTTTTTCAATTTATTTATTTTTTTGGTAAATTGGACTCAAAGTGGTGCTCCATATATTTTTAGCCAACAATTTTAGTTGAATAAATTTTGGAAGTATCTAACTTAGCTAGAATGAATCTTACTAGGTCATATGCTTGACCAAAATTGATTTTTAGTTAGAAATACGTAAATTCAGTTGTGCTGATATGTTGGCTGAAAGTGTGACACAACTTTGTGCTTTTACCCCCATGTATACTAACAAATTAAATAGTGGGAAAAATTCTTTGAGAACTTATATTTCATTTCAGTTGGAGAGGTCATACTAGATGACAACATACCTAATTTTTTATATCTTAAGTTAACATTTGATTCATATTTTACCAATACATTTTACATTTCAATTGATTAAATTTATAATGTGGTTAATTAATTTTCAAATATATCAATAACAATCCTTCTAATATTTTAAAGTTACAAATTCTTTCGTCGAAGAGTGAAAACTTTTAAAATGAGTGCTTTATTACTTTATTACATTTCAAGTTCCAAGTCTGATTTGTATGTTGTATTTTAAGTTTCAAACCCAGTTTGCATTTTGTGGTGAAGTTTAAGTTGTAAATTGCAAAGCTAAAAATTACAAAAATTATTAGGCTCATGAATTGCAATTGGACTTCAGACTATGATTATAGTTGCAAAAGGTTCTAAATTACAAAGTTGATTAGTCTTAAAAATTATAATTAGACTTTGGACTCTCGTTATAATTTGTAAAAAAGTTAAAAACTGCAAACCATAGTTTTTTGAAGTTCAATGTCGTAGTTCAAAATTGGTTTGCATTTTACATGATATTTACAAATTGCAAAATGTAAAGAGTTTTTGGAGTTTGCATTGCAACCAAGTTCTAGAGTTTGGATGGATTTTGTAAATAATACACAAAATGGAAGAAAAATATGAAATGGTCCTAAGAGCTTGAATTAACTAATTTTAAAACCTATTTTAGATTTTTCATTAATAGGTTTCTAGGTCTAATATTTTGAGGAATTTTATCAAAACCCTAAAATCTAGGGATTAAGAAAGTTGAAGGCTAAGAAAACTAGGTAGGGTCTAGAAATCAACTAATTTAAATTTTTTTCTAGAAATCTAAACCATAACAATGTTTAAAGAATCTAATAAAGATTTTAAAACATAAAAGATAATGGAAATTCAAATATTTCTAAGGTTTTAATCCTATGATCATAAATTCCACTAATGGTGTACATACCAACTTCAAGGTTTTGGGGATAGTTTGCAGTAAACCATCTCTAGTTTTCAAGGAATCACAAAAAAATATAATTTGTAGAGTGAAAGGTTTGAGGATTCAAGAGACTTCATACTTTAAGTATAAAACTTCAGAATTTTGTAATAATTTATAAAATAGCCCCTTTAGTACCTTATACATTTACAACTTTGAAAATACATTTTAATGAAATAATATATGTTAAAATGAAGAAAATAAGGCATTACCCTAGCCTTACAAAAAAATTGCGATTTCAAAATCAACTATTAGGGTTTCTAAAATTTTAAATTTTAGTTGTGCATTGTGATGGGTCACAAAAAGGAGTTTGAATGCATGCAATGTAAATAAGAAAAAGGGTGGCAATTTTAAGAATTTTACCTAAGAGAATGAATGGTGGGGTCCTAAAATTGGAATGAATGATTATAGACATCATAGACACCTAAATTTGTCTATACCTGGCCACATTTGACTTTACCCCATTCTATCCATGAATTAAATAAATAATATTTATTTAATTAATTAATTAATTCATCCTTATCCCTCACCTCTAATTAATTAATCAATACCTAATTAATTGATTTATTTAGGCTAATTAACCTGCATTATTGTTTTCCTTAATATTTAGCTCCACCTCACCCTCAGTCCTTGTCCATTCAATCCTAACCATTGAATCCATGTACATGGATCAAGATTTAAAATTTCCATCATGTTACAAGTGTCCTAACCTACATACCCTACCCCTTCATCACACATGTGTGAGCATGTCTCTCAAACATGTGAAGCCATCCTACCTCTTACACATATTCATAAACTAGCCACCCTACTTCAGTTACTTGTTTGTTCCATGAGATTCCCCATGTGTGCGAGCACACCTAGCTCTTACAAATCCATTCCTCTTGTGAAAATTTTCACAAGGCTAAGTCCTCAATCCATGTCCTCACTCTCATTCAATCCTAGCCATCCATTAGACGTGGAATCTTGACTCCTCATTTTCACCATCAAGAATCTATAAATGAAGGAATTTTCTCTCATTTTTATCATCTTCTATGATCATAACTACATATCCTATTTTTATATCTACCTTCATAGTAAAATCATTTTGATGTTGTAAGCAACCACATTCCACCATTTAACACATCAAAAAGGAGCAAATCAAGTGGTCCATTGGGTACAATTCACTTTAGCTCGATCCATGGAGCAAGATCATTTGAGGGAAAATGCTCATTTTAAACTTTATCTTTATGTTATTTCCTCGATTTTATTGTTTTTAGACACAATGATGAAGAAACCTCAGTTTTTAACCTCTACTCCATGGATTGGAGATGAAACATTCTATCAATTTAAAGAGTTGTTTTTTAGTAAATAACAAGATAAAATAATAAAATAAAAATAATTCCATTTGATAAAATGCTAAGTTTTGGACGTAGATAGTCACTAGAGGCTTTGATAGGCCCATCATACTAATTTATAATAAAAATGTGCTAATTTAAGGCTTAAAATAGATAATTAGTGGCCTAATAAGTGGTAAGATTAATCTTACACTCACAAAGGGTTAGATATACGACCTCCAAAGGATTAATCTTACTAGAGTGAAAAAAGGGAGACAATAGAGTAGGGTTTAGAGGATTGGTATTTGAAAGAACTAATGGTGCTTAATAAAGGACTTAAAGTAAAAAACTTGGAGGAGGGTCAACACTTTGGGAAAATCATGTAAATAGGTAATGGAGAGAATATGAGATGGAAAAATGATACAAAGGAGTGAAGGAAATGGATGGTGAATACTTTAAAGGGTGGTAGGGTGAGGACTAAATCTCCCATTCCTAGATTCCTAATGGACAAAAATGATCAATAAATACAAAAAAAATGAAGATAGAGTTCACTTATAGTATTTGGGACTAGAGGCATCTTTGATAGAGCAATAAAAATTTGACTAGAAGTAGAGCTATGCCCAACTTTAAGAAATATTTCTACAACTTGACATGTCAGATCATTTGTAAGACAATATTTTCTTTAGCCATCAAACATCCATAATCTTGATACCTCTTTAATTTTTTATGATACCAAAGAACATGGGAAATGTAAATCAACTCATACATATACACCTAACTTGGTTATTTGAAACAAAAAAGGCAAAAGTAAATATTTGATTATATTAGTTTTTTTATAATGTTTGGCATGTGATTGAGCTTATGTATTTGTATATTTTTCTAATTAACTATTACAAGACTTGATTTCAAAGCATTATTTGATTATCATATACTTTAGGCAATTTTAATTATAAAACTTGCTTACATTTACAAGAGTAACATCTGATAAATTGGTTAACCTATGTTGTAGATAAAAATGCAAACCCTCATTGAAAGTATTCAACGTGTACCAAGATGAATAATATGTTTCAAATTGGATAGAAAATTATCCCGGTCTACTTCTAGATCATGTGCTCCTCAAAAAGTTAGAGCTCCAAGTACCTTATCTCATTAAAGATGATATGGTAAGAATATTATATGGTCTTGGAGAGAGCAAGGTCTCTATTCCTTATGGTGAGTTCTTCAACTTCAAATATGACCACAAGCTCAAGATGGGTGTTGATAACTACATTAGATATACATCCACTATTTGATTGCATAGTCTCACAAATTATACCAAGAATTCCATGATCACTTTCTTTCCAATTGCATGTAGAATATAATCATAATCCATCTACTTGTTATCAAAATCTTAAACCTACCAAGAAATCTTAGTTTACAATTTCTAAAGTTAGTAAAGGTTGATGAAATAGAAGGTAATCAACTAATCTAAACACATCGATGGTTTGAACATATCTATTCCAACCATTATATCAAATCATGCGTCACTTTGTAACACAATCATTCACATATTTACTTGTACACTTAGGTATCCAACCCTTTAGGCAATGAAATCCGCTATCACAATTGAAAATGAAAAATTCCTCTATATTATTGTTTATAAACTATCAAGATCACAATAGAATGATAGTTATGGATTGCACTTACTATAAATTAAATGAAAATTATATTGTCCCTTTCTCACTATTTCATGATTTTATGTATTGAGTTTCATGTTACTAATATTATTGCACCTTTATTTCAAAATTTTTTTACAAGCATATCAAAAATATGGTTAAGGGTTGGAACAAAAGAGTGTTTGGGGATGTATTCCAGAGGAAAAAATTCTTACTTGATAAGCTGAAGGTGATACAAAAAAAATGGAAGAGGGGGATGTTAGTTTTCTGACCTATAACCAAGAAAGAGAGGATCGCTTGAAATGGGAACATATTTTAAAGAAGGAAGAGATATTTTGGAAATAAAAGTCCAAAGTTCAATGGTTGCAGGAGGGCGACGGGAACACCTCTTTCTTCCATGTCTCAACTCTAAAGCATAATAAAATGAATCAGATAAAAAAATAATTCAAAATAAGTAGGGTGTGATGGTCAACTCGCCCACCCAGATTGGGCTTCTAGCATCTGATTACTTCCAACAGGCTTTTATGGCTCATGTTGATGCTCCCAATCCTACTTTGGGCAATCTGCTGCTAGACCCCCTCCCTACCACTCTAACCCAAGAAGATAATAAAAAAATTCTTAGTGATGTCACTCCCAAGGAAGTCAGGAAGGTTGTGTTCAATATGGGTGCCTTCAAGGCATTGGGTTCTGATGGGTTTCCCCCAGATTTATTTCAGACTTTTTGGCAGATAGTTGAGGTGGACCTTGTTTTGGCGGCCAAAGATTTCTTCAAATTTGGTAAGAGCCTCAAACAATTAAACCACACTTTCATAGCCCTAGCTCCCAAAGTTACTGAACCATGTGTCTATGTTAGACTTTTTCCCTATCAGCCTATGCAATACCATTTATAAGATCTTATCTAAGATCTTGGTGAATTGTCTGAAGCCCCCGACAGATAAAATGATAAGACCTACCCAAAAAGGATTTTCTTCGGGTCGACATATATTGGATGTTTCCTTATCCACTCATGAAATATTAAACACTCCATGGATAGTTGCAATAATGCTAGCATGTCCTTCAAGATAGACATCTCAAAAGCGTATGATAAAGTTCTATGGGACTTTATTCCCGAAGTCCTATCTAAATTTGGTTTCAACCGAAGGGTGATTAACCTCCTGTTGGAATGTATTACCACTATAAAGCAATTTGTTTTGTTTAATGGGGTCCCCTTTGGCTTCTTCAATGATGTGAGGGGCATTCGTCAAGGTGACCCTCTCTCCCCCTATTTGTTTATCATGGTTGTGGATGTGCTAAACAGGAACATAACCAAATTGTTGTTGGAGGGCTCCATGAAGGGAGTCAAACCTACTACTTTGCTAGAACTTGTTGGTCTTAAACAGTTATTGGATGACACCATTCTCTTTGGGAAAGAATATGTGATCGAAGCTAGAAAATGGAAGAATTGCCTCAATAATTATTTTTCTTACTCGGGACAAAGTATAAACTACAATAAAAGTACGATATATTTCTTTAACAACACTCCTACTCTTCAGTCCCGGGTGACTGTTGTCTTGGGCTATGTGAGTGGCTCTCTCCCCTCGATGTATTTGAGGGTTCCCGTTACTGTCAATGAAGTTAATCCTACCTTCTGGAACACTATCTTAGAAAGGATTCAAAGGAAGTTGTCAGGGTGGAAAGGTTCCATCCTCAGCCATGTCGGTAAGTTGCGACTCCTAACTGTTGCCCTCCAAGGGATCCTTGTCTATTTCATGTCTATCTTTAAAATTCCTAGATACGTAGCAAAGAAGCTTGAAAAGATCCAAAGGAACTTCTTATGGTCTAGGACTGAAGAAAAGAAAAAATTATCTCTGGCTATTTGGGAAAAAAATTGCTTACCTAAATCTTGTGGTGGGCTTGGAATTAGGAATGTCCAAAGAACCAACAAAGCTCTACTTGCTAAGGTTGGATGGGATCAATTAAGAAACAAAAAGGATTGGTGTAAGATTATGAATGCTAAGTATCTTGGCAACAAATCTATGATTAAATTCCTTTCAGATGATCACCCTAATGGTTCACTAGCCTAGAATAACATCTACAGGTTGGAAAGGTTGCTCACTTCTGGGTTGAAATGGAAATTGGGGAATGGAAATTGCATCAAATTTTGGGAGGACCCTTGGCTAATTTATTCACCCCTAGTGCTCTTTGGTTTCAGGAACCTTACGAGACCTGCACAACTATTTTTTGGTGTGTATGTGAGAGATTACTTTCATGGCCATCTAGGCGCTAGGATTTGGAAAGAATTGGTTCTTTGCTGCCCCTTTGCTCCTGAGTTGAAGTTATTGGCTAAGTATTTATAGGATTTACTCTCTTTGACCAGACTTCCTTTATCCAACTTTGAGGATGGGTTCTTTTGGGTTCAAGATCGGTTGGGCAACCTTTCTTCCAGAATAATTTACAATCTGCTGTCGGTCTAGGGTGTGCATAGCAAACTTTGGAGACTAGTCTGGAAGAGACACATGATCCCTAAAATATTTTTTTTTCTAGTGGATGGCCTACCATAACAAGATCCTAACTCAAGATAACCTAAGGAAAACGGGATTTCAGATCCCAAAGAGGTGTTTGTTGTGCAAATGCAATGAAGAGTATGTTGATCATTTATTATTGTATTGCCTTTTTGTTGTTGAAGTTTGGGATCTTGATTTTGAAAATAAAGGGACCCATTGTATTATGTGTAGGGATATCAAATCCTTCATTGAGGGTTGGTCTGGTCCCTTCCATTATCCTATCCCTAGAGAGATCTGGAACCAAGTCCCCCCCATCATCTGCTAGTGTTTGTGGAAAGAGAGGAATAATCGGATTTTCAGGAATATTGAGATGAATCCTAAGGAGGTTTTTGGCATTGGTCTAAGGCTTGTTTCTGAAAATATTTCAATTTACATTGGGAAAATATCGGACACAACTCCTACTGAGCATGAGATCAAAATGGCTAAAGCCTAGAATAGGAAGTTGGAGATCAACTCCTTTGACAACTCTAAGGCCTAGGCTAGGCATGACACAGTTTGGAAACCCCTAGATTGGGGTGGTTCAAACTCAATTTCGATGGGGCAGCCAAGGGGAATCCTAGTAGGGCCAACATTGGGGGTGTTATCGGAGATAGCAGGGGTAAATTTTTTACAGGCTTCTCAAAAGGAATTGGTTTTTAGACTTCCATGATTGCAAAAGCTAGGGCTCTATTAAAGGGCATCCAATTAGTTGTTACTTTGGGGATAAAGAAACTCCATATAGAGGGGGATTCTATGTCAATGATTGAATCTATCAAACTTGGCAGGTTACTTGGATGGAATACCAGAGATATCCTAATTGACATAAATCACATAGTTTCAAAGATTGATATGAAGATTTTGTCTCACATCTATCGTGAGGGTAATCAAGTTGTTGACACTCTGGCTAATCTAGGCTCCTCTTGGAGCACTTCTAAATGTTGGAGGAATATTGGGAGTTTATCATTGAAGATAAAAGGTGTTATCCTTAAGGAACAAAGTACCATTGTTAACCATGATGATAACTAATTATGCTATTGTTAAGGCTTTATGGGTTGTCCACATATTTGTTCTTTGGGTGATGTGAATGAAGAAGGATGATGAGGTGTTAGATAGGTGGTAGAATTTCAAAAATTGGGTGAAGGATGTGGTTATAGAGCTAATTATGAGAGGTGATGGGAAGTACTATGGGTTAACGACTAAGTTTGGTTGGGTCATGCACAAATTTAATTTGCGGCCTTGTCAAAATGTTAGCATTCCTATATGGATTTTCAATTACAATTCTAATGTGACTTCTTTATGTCATGTGGATTTTATGCTAATTCCTCTTGACATCACTAAAAAAATTCATAAGATAAAGGAAAGATATTTTGGGATTTCTATATTTGGCCCCACGACTATTTGGCATTGGTACTTGTGCATTTGAAACTTGAAGGGTATTCCTATCAATGTCATCATTTTTTGCAACCTAAGCCTTTGGTGTCTCAAGATTTACAATTATGGGCCCGCAAAGATTTCCTCTTTGGAAAGGACTTCTAGCACGTGTCACCTACATATCACCTTGATTACCTGAATTCTTTCTGGCTAGCTTAAAAATAATATTTTTTGGGTGCCCTTTCGCATTCATAGATTTTAATTTCTTTCTCTCGCAAGATTTTTGATTTCTCAGGGTGAACTGTGGCAATATGGGTGATGACAGGGTAAGGATGGAGCCTACTAACTATGAGGAATTCCAAAAGTATCCTCTATTTTGGCATATTTCCGTCGAAGGTGGGTTGGTGTCATTGATGGAATTCTTAGTGGGACATGATGTGAGGATGTCGGCTTAGTTTGTGAGCTCATGGAAGGATAGGAGGGTTATGATGGGTGGTATGATCTCCTTTGAGGTCAATGAGGAGGTTATAGCTCAGGCGACTAGGCTTTCATGCAATGAGAAGAAGTACACTAAACACACCGAGACCCAGGAAAATAAAAGACTCAACGCTTTCTTTAAATAAAATGAGAAACTAATCAGGTTTCAGTCGGGGTTTGAAAGGGAAGTACTCCCTCACCCTTGGGACCAGATTTTTCTAGCTATTATGAAGTATGTGACCTTAGAAGGTAGGCATGGTGTGTTTTATTATTATCATTCGCCTCTTCTCAATCATCTTCATCACAAAATGTTGTTGAGATTTCCTTTTTTATTCCTTACCAATTTAGAGATTTTTGTTGAGAAGTGTTTGGACACTACTACCCAAAACCTTGATGAAACACCCCCCCGACTGCTCCACCGAGACCTCATCCTGAGGCTTTATCATTTCCATCTTGCTATATGTCCTCCCTATTGGGTTTCAAAAATACAGGTTACAAATCCTAAGAGGATGCCAGGCTCTATGATCAGACTTGCAACGTTCTTGAACCAATGAATGGAGATAACCTATTTGGTTGATGACTCCCTGCACTTCAGGCTTTGCTAGACCTAGGCGGGTAGACCTTTATAATGGAGCATATTAGAGGAATGTATGATTTGATTGAATTGATGGATCTATCCACAATGACAAATAGTGTGGGATAGATGAAGGCTTACTAACTACTTCTAAAATTTGAAATGTGATTGTATGAATAATATTTTATAAGATTCTAAAATGGAATGGGATGACCAGTGCCTACTGTTGGGCTAATGGAGTCAAGAGGTGAATGATATCTGACTTACTTACAGGCTATAGTTCTAATTGTTTGACACTTATACTTGTTTATACCTTGTATAAACATGCAAGAATATGACTGACAAACTCTACTTATTGATCCAATTGATCCTATCAAGTTACTGTGATTTATTAAAAAGATTTTAATCCTTCATTGAAGGAACCAACTAAAAGAATCACACAATGACAACAAATGTGTATTGACAAATGAAGTATATCCTCGATTTGAATAACAAGACAACATCAATGTGGAGACAACTTGACAATCTTATCAATTACCTATCTCTTCTTGCTGATCCAAATGTTACCTCCAAGTTACTGTAATCAATCAAAAGGATTTTAATTCTTTAATAGAAACCGATTTACACAAAAATAGCAAGTGTGTCTTGATGAAACTGAAATATCAACTTGGATACACAGGTTCAAATAACAGAGAAATAGAAATGTGGAGATAGCCAGATAATTGTTCAACTCAACAAACAATAGACACCAGATTTTAGCCACTAGATTAAAACTTCTTCTCCATTTGCATTATTTCAAAAGATTTTGCAATACATAGCATAATGTTTTGTTGAAGCAATTGATCAACCTATCCAACTACTGATAATTTCCTACTTACTACTTCATTCCTAATTCTAATTCTAATGCTCTCTTCATTCGATTTTATCTGGCATATATACATTACATATTCTAGGGTTATGACCCTTCACTCGCTCTTCCGTTGTAGCGCTTCACTTTATTTTAATTAATTGCCTTTGGCAAATTGAAATATTTTAATCTTCATTATCTTCGTGAAATTTAATTCTTCCTTTGCTGAAAATTCTCACTTCACTTTTTACATGTATGTATCTTCAATACTTTCTTCGGGTAAAAGTAATTATCCCTTTTAACTCCCTTTATATTTGCCTCCTTGTGAAATTTAACTTTGATTTATGACCATTCATTAGATTTTCACATTTGTTTTACCCGTACCATATTTAATAAAATATTTCATCAGTAAAAATCACTCACTTCTAACCTCCTTGGTTAAAATATTTCATATTTCAGTGAAAATATTTTATTTTATGAAGAAAATACTCTTGTCTCCTCCTTCACCTTTATTTAATAAGTCTTCACTTTATTACTTCCGCAACTTCATATTTAAATCTCTTCTTAATTTTTATCCATATTGTATCGATACCATTCATTTTAATATTTATATCCACATTCAAATTTTCGCCGTGACTTTGAGCCAACTCTTGCCGATATCAATGAGACTTCGAACTAACTCTTGCCGATATCAGTGAGACTTCAAACCAACTCCTCCTGATATCAGTGAAACTTTGAACCAGCTTGTGTCGATATCAATGAGACTTTGAACCAACTCTTACAGATATCCAAATTCACACAAATACCATACATCTTTGGACTGTTTACTTGATTATTTTAATTGATTAAATTATGTAAGACCCCTATTCACACAAATGCCATGAGACTCAAAGACAGTTTGCTGATTTATTTTAATTGATTAAATTACGTGAGACCCAAATTCACACAAATATCATACAACTCAAGACAGCAACTAATTTATTTTAATTAATTAAATTGTATAACACCCAAATTCACACAAATATAATTTATTCCAATGAGATCACAATAAGTGTGATTCATCTTCAAAATGTAGTAGACAAAAAGATTGTGATTTTAAATACCGTGTCCTGCACACCCTCCTTACCACATAAGTATCATGAATCTGTCCTTTTGTAAGATCACGGCCATTTTCTAATCACCTAAGATGATCAAAGCCGTTTTCTATGGTTGTACCAGTTCAAAGCTCAAGGAGACAGCTTGAATTTATTCCCTGAACATACATTCAGTACCCAAGCCTAGTTCCTGTTTATATCCTGTCTCAGTCCTTTCAACCAAACGGAACCAGAACCCAACTGAAACCAAGAAAGAATGTCTGAGTTACATCAAACCCAGCTGAAGAATCGGAATATCCCCCCTTCCTAGTAGTTCCGAGCGACATGGCGAATCCTCCAGGCATGGTGTTCACGATCTCACGCCACTCTATGCAGATCTGACAAACTACACTACATGTCTACTCTGTACAGATTGAATCCCCACAACACCCTATCCGTGTCACACTCACAGTCATGAGCTGAGCTACACATACAGTAAAGTAAGTAGTCACTAGGCTGCATTCTTTTTGCAGAAAGTAGAATCCTTTTTCACATGACCATTAACACACTGTTGCAG